>MCJB01041454.1:41469-60078 GCA_002018475.1 Nicotiana obtusifolia | reverse complement strand
ATAGAGGGTGCAAAGAATCCAGCAGACATGTTGACCAAGGTGGTACCAAGGGACAAGTTCGAGCTATGCAAAGAACTTGTCGGCATGTACTCAAACTAGAAGACGGTGCTACCCCCTCTAGATGAATGAGACTGGAGTGGGAGATTGATAAGTTCCATCTCATTCAATATTTCTTTGGTTGGTAGCCAACTTTGTTGAATGTCTTTGGTTGGTAACCAACCTTGTTGACATTGAAGAAAAAGAAGAAAAGTGTGTACAAATTGTCAAATATAGTAGGCTTTAGAGAGTGAGGCTTTGGCTATAAAAGGAGAGCTTAAACTCTCATTTCTACACACCAACAAAGAGAGGAAGAAAGAGTGAGGTTTCACAGACAAGTCTGTGAGGAAAAAATAGAGAGTGAGCGATATTGTAGTAAGGTGAGAATATCAAAAGAGTGTTATTTCTTTTGAGCGTTGTTGTGGTGAATATTTTACTCGGATCTACAAAGTGTAAAATTCCTTGCTATAGTGAAATCAGTTGCTCGTCTCGGGCCGTGATTTTTTTCCCTTATTCAAAAGGGTTTTCCACGTAAAAATCTTGGTGTCGTTCTCACTCTTTTATTCTTGTTAATTATCGTATCTCCGTGTTACATTATTATTCCATCTTTATTACTCTGAATATTATCTCCATAGGGGATTTATTCCCAACAAGAGGAAGAGAAGAAGCTGCCGATGGAGCGGCAATTGGACGATGGAGAAACCAACTGCTCAACCTCCGCCGGAGACGGGGACTTGAGGAAGAAGCTGAGGCGGTGTTGTTGGATGAGAATCTGACCGTGTTATCTTCCTGTTTGCGCAAAAGGTTTTTCTTCTCTGAAACTTATGGAATACTGCTTGGATCTTAATAAAGTATAAAATAGTTTATCAGCTGTGAAGAATTCATTGCAAGTTTGACGAAACTATAGATTAAGTACTGATTTCAATAAAACTAACGCGAAACACGGCTCTGTCACTGACTATAAACCCTTAATGTGCTCGCCCTTAAAATTAAAATATCCGAAAAGCATTCATTCTGAATGCGGAGATTGCTTTTCTAAGTCTTGTATCATGTGCTTATCACCTGACTAGGAATTGCTAACGTGATTACTCCAAGTTTTACGTCAACTTAGTTATTTATATAGATTTAATTTCCAATCTCGAGATTAGATTTGCTTCTAAAAGTCGGTGAAATAGTGTGCTTCTCTTTGCTCGTCACTAAGATTCATCTTTAGCTTAACTGATGGAAATGGAAGATCATCTCAAGTCATACACACAAAGCGAGAACAAATGCTTCTCCACAAAATTCATCAGCATTTTTGTTTCCTCCTTGTTTCTGGTTTTCATCCTCTTTCACATCCAATACTCATCCCCTTTTGATTTCACCTTATCAACGTCCCAAAGATGGGCTTTTCTTTCCCAAGAGAATAACTCTGATGTCATTGAGACCATGGCTGCAGAACTCAAAGACTCTGTCACTTTTCTTCCCCTTACGGACCTTAGATTTAGAGAAACGGCCACAACTGGCCACACCTGGTTTATGAGCTCTTTGAACGACACACTCGAGGAAAATGAAGCAGAATACTTGTATTTCCCTTCTAAGGCATCCAAAGGACGGCTTCTTTGCTTTAAGGGACGGGATATTAGGGATGGCACAAAGAATTCATATGCGTTGGCATGGCGAGAAGGTCTTCCAGACTCTGCTATTCTACTGGAAGGCTTAACGTTTGTATCGGACACATATTACGACCACCTAAATCTGTGGCATGGATTATGTGCAATGGCCCCTCTAGTGAGATGGTCAATGAAAAATGAGTGTTTGAAGCCATCAAGATGGGTGTTATTCCACTGGGGAGAACTCAGATTAAGAATGGGATCCTGGATTCAACAACTTATGCAAGCGAATTTTGGTGAAGTCAAGGAGGAAGTATTTGATAGAGGAGATGTACCTTACTGTTTTGAGAAAGCCATTGTCACGAGGCATGATCTAGGCCAAATGAGTCTGGACAGTAAGCTGAAGGTGTTCGACCTGCTGCGCTGCAAAGCTAGGAGTTACTGTGGCCTTAATTCTGCAGGCAAAGGTAGAGAGATGAATGAAAGAGGATTTCCAATTATAAGACTTACATTACTTATGAGAAGAGGTTCTCGCTCATTCAAAAATGCAACTGCTGTGACTGATATATTTGCAAAGGAATGTGCAAGGGTCGAAGGATGCATTCTGCGTGTAGTTCAATCAGAAGATCTATCTTTCTGCCACCAGGTACGCATTTTTCCCTTACTATTATCAGTATTCAGTAATTACTCCAGATGAAGTAATACTGTAATAGTACTTTACAAAACAAAATATACAACTAAAGCTTACCAAGAAACATTCATCGACACACATTACCCTGCTTAGAAACTTCAGTAGTATCCAGGTAATCACTGAAATAATGCCAATGTCCTTTATTAGGTAAAAGTGCTGACCAACACTGACATTGTTGCGTCTCCACATGGAGCGCAATTAACTAATATGCTCTTCATGGACCGCGAGAGCAGTGTAATGGAATTCTTCCCGAAGGGTTGGTTAGAGAATGCTGGCCCAGGCCAATATGCTCACCATTGGATGGCGAACCAATCAGGGATGAAACATCAAGGTGCATGGTGGGATTCAATAGGCGAGGAGTGTCCATCTCCACAAGATCGTCAACAGTGCTTTTACTTTCATAAAGATGGGATGGTTGGACACAACGAAACCTATTTTGCAGATTGGGCTAGAAGAGTCATTGATCAAGTTAGGCTAAGCAAGGTGGAGCAAGCCTCTGTTGATCAAGCAAACAAGCAACAAAGTGATTCAAAAGCATGTGTATGCTAGCCTTCTGTTAAAGCATTGAATAGAACAATTAAGGGTAGACTTTAATTATAAGAGTTAAAATCAAATGTATACACTGTTTTGCCCGGACATCATCATCTGCAAAACAGGCTCTGATGTTTAAACAAATGAATTATACGTGATCTGATATTAAGTTTGATTTTCCAACCTCTGGAAAGTTCACTGAATTCTTGGATTGTCAAATGCTTGAATTTTACTACTTGTTTTCCGACATGTTTTGAGCACGGGGCAAGTTTAGTTTTTCTGCATGCCATGAACACTTAGAACAGATTAGATGGAATTCAGAGTGAATATCGTTCGACTGATGTGACCTCAATCCTCTATATTGACTACGCTAAGCTATAAACATTAGCCATTCTTTCTGATTAAAAAAAAAACACTAATAAGCAGAATGTAATATTGATGGAAGCTCCGCAAAAAAGATTAACAAGTTTGCTACAACCGATCGAAGACAATTTTGCAATACATGAATCAACTTTTTAGAAAAAAGCATAATATTTACCTCTATCAGGCCAAGCTACTTCAACCATTTGGAAAAATGGTATTCACATAATTTTATCTTATGGGGGACATTACTGCTTACATGTTGTGTAAATTATTAATTTCACTCCATCGCTAAAGGCCTAAAGTGCATGCTGCTCCACTTTAACAAATGACTGTTCTTGTAAAACCGGTGAATAAGGTGTAGGACAAATGGCTTGTTGGGCTTTGTTCTTGTACTGCCATTAGCGCGATTATGAAGTGGAATGGATGTGCGACTATTTGGGTTAATTCTTTAATCCTTTTAATTTTCTCTCTCAAATGCGAGAAAGTGTTCGTCTTTTTAGTACACTAGAGAATAGTGAAGATCACCCAAATTGTCACTTTATAAATTTTTCCAACCAAAAATAGTCCAAAATAAAATATCTACTAAAAAGGCTCAAATGTCACTTTAAGCCCAAATAGTTTCAATTAATGTCAGTTTTTTTGTATCCGTTATTTTTGTTTTATAGACTTAAAAAAAGGATCGTTCTCTCTCTTCTCTAAGTTTTCACTCTCTCTCCATCTCACACTCTCTCTATGCGATTTTTCGCTAAATTGAACCAAAATTGTTGAAATTAACGACAAAACAAGATATATTTGCGGTAATTTTCGTATGAGGTAATTTGGAGTTTAAAATCTCTTGTTTTGTATATTTTTTCGGATTGCATGTGTTTTTGGAGAAGCGATGTTGCTTTTTTAGGCTTTTGTGACTGAATTGTTTAGTTAGAGTTCATTGTAGGTATTTGTTATAGATGATTTTGTATCAATTTCTACACAAAATTCTGTAACTGTCTGTTCGTATAATTTTTTTATTTTATTAAAATTTTCTCATTTAACCTAATTTCAATTGTGAAACAAAGCAAGATGACAAGACAAACTCATTCGATGAGTTCATCTCCTTATTCAAAGCAGGTTTCAATTGAGAAATCGAGCAACATGATAAGAGAAACTAGGTCGATGAGTTTATCTCCTCATTCGACCCCGATTTTAGTCGAGAAATCGATTAATGAACGAAATATGGGAAGACAAAATCGTTCCGACAGTGTTAAAGTGTTGGAATCTCGAAAGGATGTTGTTGGACAATGTGAGAAAAAGAAGAGCAAAAGAGTTAGAGTGGATTATGTTGAAGGTAAGAGAAAACGTGTCGTGGAGGACGAAGTGAATTTGGGTGTCAAACCAAAAAAGAGTAAGGTTCATAAGGCAGAAAAAGTTAAAATTCATGATAAAGTTTGTACGGTAGGTACAATTTTAGTTATATTTTTTTGTATTGTTGAATCTTCTTTTGACATTGGATTTAGTCTGTATTTGTTTGTTGTTAATTCGTGTCTTTGTAGCCTTGGAAGCGTTATATTTCAGTTGGTGAGCCTTTTCCTGTTACTCATTGGACATTATACACTAATGTGGACATCGTATCCGTTTTACTGTCAAAGTTTACTGATGTCCCGCTTCGAATGTTTAGGAAAAACTATTTTGGCTCTTTCCTTAATTTACCTTGAGTTACTATCCAGGCACAACTAATTTGTTCTTTAATGTTTAGGGAGTTGGTTCAAGATAAGTGTAATTAATTTTATGTGAAATTGAATGACGAATGTGTTTTACATTTTGGTCTTCGGGAATTTGGTGTTGTAAGTGGTTTAAAATATTGTGGCAATGAACATGTTGAGAGTAACTTCAGTGGACCCAATACGTTAGTGGATACCTATTTTTCTGGTTTTGAAGCGGTGTCAAAAAAGTCGCTTATTGATTGTTTTGAGAAGAAGAAATGGTAGTCTAATGAAGATGCGGTTAGTATTGCAATTATTTATTTCATAAACACGTTTCTAATATCCACTCAGACTCAGAAGACATTTATAAGTAAACGTGATTTCCATCTTGTCGAGAGTAGTGGGTATGTGTCTTTTCCCTAGGGTAAGATTGCGTTTCGAGCTTTAGTGAAGTAGGTGAGGGACAGGTTGAGGGAGAAGTCTAAGTTTTATAGGATTGGTGGAGTTCCTCTTGCACTTTATATGAATGATGCATTGTAGTTGATAAAAAAATTATTGTTCGCGTTGGAGATCATACACGATGCATATTGAATGGGAAATGACAGACGGGCCAACACGTGAGTGGTTTCTTCAACAGCAAAGGGAATAAGATTCCAGCTTTTATGTATTTATGGGTTATACATATATGATACATTGTAATTCAATGTGATACATCAAATATACAGTATTTATACAATTTTGATACATCTAGGACTGAACCACTTTTTGTTACATTTGTAGTTTAAAAATATTTCTCCTACAAATGAAAAGCTAAGGAGATTTACTTTACCTGTTGAAGTTAACTATGAATATCAGAAATATTTGACATCACGTAATAAGGGAAAACTTCCTATTGATGATAGCGATGATTTTGTCACGCCACCCCCGAAACAGATTAAGGAGCCTATCTCTCAAAAAAGGCACCGGGTGTCCAACCTGTTGATTATGATCTTGAGTTGCAGAAGTTGAAGGTTGATGTTAAACAAGTTTGTATTGGTCTTTTATATATATATTTTTTGAAATTGTAAAAATGTATATTCAAAGTCTATTATTTTTCTTATTTGTTTCCTTTTGTAGCTCCATAAGCAGTTAAAGTCCTTCATGAAATATGTTTCTGATAAATTCAAGCAAGTCTTTTGAGTTGATAAATTCCAAGGTATGTGTTTCTTTTCCATTGTGCATTTCTTTTTTACTTTAATTAACTTACTGTATCTTTTTTTCCTTAAAAATAGCTTGGTGCAAGTGAAGACAAATATGGTCCACATCTAGAGGAAGACACCAGTGGTTGTCAAGACAATAATGATTTTCTGAGCAATAGGGAGTTTGGTGGCAATGAAGATGTTGACATGGATGGTTGTAAGGTGTGTTTAGTTGTGCATTCTTCCCTTTTCCTTTTTATTTTCTTTGTTGTTTTTGATAATTCAATCCTTTTCTTAAAAAAAAAAAGGAAAAGAAAAGGTCGGTGGAAGTGAAGGCAAAGATGTTCCACATTCTCAAGGAGATATCGATGCGCATCGTCCTAACAACTTTGTGCTTAATGAAGAAGATCAGGTAGGTGTCAATATCATGGAAGAACCTTTTGGTGGTGTCCCTATCATGTTCAGTTATAAATTAACTTTCGCACCATATGTAGTACCTGGTGGCACTATTGGTGAGACTGCAGATGAGGCGGCGAGGGAGATGGATGCAGAATCTGAGAAAGAAAAGGTTCCCGAATCTCAGACTGGCGATGTTGGTGTGACTACAAGTGTTGATGAGGCGGCAGGGGAGATGAAGGAACAATCTGAGAGAGGTTCCGAATCTCAGATTGTTATGTACAAGCCTGAATTACATCATGAAGTTCCGCCGGAAATGAAAAAAAAAAAGAAATATCCTGCAAATGTCGTGCAGCTTCCGTTCATTATTGTATTTGATTCAGGATCTAGTAGTGGTATTTTTTGCAGCGAACGAAAAAAAAAGAAGCAAATTTATGCTGTTAAGCATCCTTTTCAAAGCGAAATCGGAACTGCCGTTAACAGCTCTTAGTTGAATGTATTTGCCGCGTGATTTAAAGAAGGGAAGTCCAGAAAGAAGTATGTTTTCAACTTCTGACTTTTGTTCAGTTTTATATTTTAATATATTATCATTTATAGTATTATTTTATATCAAATCACTGTATCTCTTTTGTGTATATTTGTTACCAGGAATAAAATTTACCCGAACCATGTTAGTGAACTGAATCCTGCCTATGATCTTGGTCTATATCATGTTGAACATAAAAAATAATTTCACACTTTGGCATATAATGGCCAGCCTTTGGATCACTTGGTATGTAAGAAATTACTTTTACAGTTTTTTCTTTAATTTTAGATTTGGTTACCTATTTTATACTATTACAATGATTAATTATCAGTTATGTTTTGTTTCAGCATATTGATGTTTTGTCTATTATTTGAGTAACAAGAATAAGTATGACAAAGACCTACCTGTAACATTCACCACCACAGATTGATACTTCAATGAGAAAATTAATGAGTTGTGGCAGGCGTTTATTGATATAGGTAGAGATAGTGAAGTGTGCAATCCGAAACATGTCATTGCAGAGTATATTAAGGGGTACTTCTTGGATGCCAATAGTCCATGGCACATTGTGGAGCACATCTTAATGCCAATTAATATTGCGGAAAAATGGCATTGGATAATGGCTGTGATGTCCTTCAAGATTAGGTGCATTTATGTGTATGACTCTATGCACGATAGAGATGCTCATCAAGCCAAAGTCTATAACGCAATGCGCAAGTAATTTGTGTTGATGTACCATTTTTTCGTCCACACGCATTTCTATTTAAACAAAAAAGATATCAATTGTCGCACTAGTGTCTACAAATCAAAGGACCTGATTACTCCATTTGATGTAAAACTGGTTGAAGGACTGCCTCAACAAGTAGAAGCGTATGAATTTCTTTAAACACAATCTGTTTTTTTTTTTTAAATTCTGCAATTTTATAATTGTTGTTGTTTTTATTTTTTTTAGTGACTGTGGTGTATTTGCGGCATCACTTGCCGTGTATTTTATTGAGGGCATGACGCCTTTTAAAACATTCAATGCCTATGCACACCGGCGCAGGTTTGGTGCTCTCTTGTGTGATTATGCTAGAAAGAAGATGAAACTGAACGCGCAAAATGATGATGAGATTATTGGCAGACAGAATAAGTCGTGGCAGTGGAAGAAGTAGTTACATTTGTCATTTGTTGTAGGATGAACTCAATAATTTCATTTTGTATTATGTTCTGTTATGTTGTCATTGTTGTAAGATGGATCAGATTTGTTTGTGTTTGAATTTTATGAATACTTTTAAGGTTTGTACGACAAATGCGATGTCTACTCTATTATAAAGGTTTAATGAGTTCTATTGTAATATTGGAGTATAGCAGTTTAGTTTTGTTTTGGTGTTTTCTCCCTTAATTTTGTGTTGTGAATTCAAGATATGAAATATACAGTAGTTAATGATACACTGTTTCTTCCAGATACATACATTATACACATATGATACATAGACGATACAGTTGTTTTGGGTTGCTACATAGTTAGTTTCTTCACAATGAGTTATGTGGTTTGTTTGGTTTCCAAATATATATTGATGAAGCCACACTCTTATTTGCAAATTTCTAAAATTATTTGCACTATTTTCTAGCTGCTACAAGTGTTTTTCATTAGTTAGCTTTGTTATTACATTAATACAGACATAAGTAAGACCCGATACATAGAGATACATAGGTGAAACACAAGAGATACATAGATGATACAAATATGATACATAGCTGATACTTCTTTTTTAATCAAACAGATGTATAATTTAAAAAATACACAACCCGATTTTAAATGATAGATCAAATATATATTTATATCTAACTTTCAAATGACATTCTGCATTGATACAATTCTTGATATATTAGATTCCTCTAAATCTATATGATATTCAGTAAAGAAAAATAACAATTAATTCTAAGTTTGACATATTTCATCCTCTCTTTGGATTATTTCTACAAGTTTTTCTATTGTGACCTTCTTCTCCATATTGTTCACATGAAATCAACCTTTTTCGTTCCGTTTCAGATACTGACTTTCACCTCCCCTTCCTTGGCGTTCCTATTGATTTAGTCAAGTCTGGTGGCAAGACCTTTTCATCTAGAACTTCTGTAGGAATTTTCCATATGCTTTCATCAGGAACCGGATAAAATAGAATTTCATAGGTCTTCAATAGGTACTTCCTGGTGCAGTTCACTGAGAAATACTCAATGTGGTCAATATATTTTTATTGTAATATTGCCCAAGCATTTGCACATGGCAGCTCATCCAACTGAAACCTTCTACAGCTGCAAGTTCAATCTTTTAGGAACACCATTCTCTCTTACCCTTGTCAAGTATTGAATATAAATAACTTTTTGAATGGGTCACCTACAAAATTTATCAACTATCGTTAGTGGTGACAAAGCAGATGCCCTCAAATACATATACTGGAGGGTTGTAATGACCCTACCGATCGTTTTGAGCATTCGCACTTTGCTCGGTAGTTTGAGGGCATGAGTAGCTCCGTATAATGTATTATGACTTTTGTGAATCGTCGGTTTTGGTTTTCAAGTTATTCGGAAGTGATTTAGAAGAATGAATTTTATGTTTGAAGCTTTAAGTTGGAAGAATTGACCAAGTTTGACCTTTGTGAATTTGACCCCGGAACGGAGTTTTGATGGTTCTGTTAGGTCAGGATGGTGATTTTGGACTTGGGTGCATGCCCGGATTTGCATTTGAATATTTCTAGAAGGATTCGGTGCTAATTGGCGAAAGCTAGAAATTTGAATGTTTGGAAAGGAGTTAACTTTGATGATATCAAGTTCAGATTGTGGTTCCGAGAATTAGAATAGCTTCGTTATGTCATTTGGGACTTGTGTGAAAAATTTGAGTTCATTCCGGGTTGATTTGATATGTTTCGGCGCGAGTTTTGGAAGTTGGAACTTCAAAGTTCATTTAAGTTCGAATTGAGGTGCGATTCGTCATTTTGATGTCATTATGTGTGATTGAAGCTTCGAGTAGGTCCGTATTATGTTATGGGACTTTTTAGTATATTGGACGGGGTCCCGAGTGGCTCGGGTGAGTTATGGACATGGTTCAGATCATTTTTTTTTCTCTTTTTGCATTGTTGAAGATTTACTGGTACTGGTGTGCCACATCTGCGGAGTCTTGGTCGAAGAAGCGACTTCATAGATGTGGGTTGTCCATCGCAGAAGCGAGAAGAGGTTGGGTGAGGAAGATCACTGCAGAGGATTTTGGCGCAGGTGCGATAAATTGGAGCGCAGGCGCGAAGGTTTTCGCAGAAGCGGAGTTTTGTTACCGCATGTGCAAGGGGTACCGGGCCAAGCTGTTTTCGCAGAAGCGAAGAATTTTACCGCATAAGCAGGGGTTATAGATGCGACAGTGTGACCGCATATGCGAAAATGCTGGGCAGAACTATATTTTCGAAGTATTGGTTCTTTTTCACCATTTTCGGATTTTGGAGCTCGGTTTGGGCGACTTGGGAGAGGAATTTCACCATATGAATTGGGTTAAGTATTCTTGACTTTCTTTTGAATATATTTCATTAATCTATCCTCGTTTTTGGCATTTGGTTAATGATTTCAAAGGAGAAAATTGGGGGGGTTTGTCTAAAATTTCATAGAGTAAATCTTTGAGTTCTGAACATCGATTTGGAGTCGGATTTGAGTGAAATTAGTATGGTTGGACTCGTAATTTAATGGGTTGTCAGATTTTATAAGTTTTGTTGGGTTCCGAGGCACGAGCTCGGGTATGACTTTTTGGTTGACTTCGGGCTTTTGAGTAAAGATTCGACCTTTATCATTTGGAATTGTTTCCTTAGGCCATATTTGATGTATTTGAGTTTCTTTTGGCTAGTTTTGAGCCATTCGAAGGTCAGTACGCAAGAGACGACCTTTTTGGAGCATCATTTGGCTTGCTTGGTATTGGATTTGACTTGTTCGAGATACGTAACAATTCTAAACTTGGTGCTGAGGGTATCAAAACCCGAATTACATGTTATGTGATTGATGTTGAGGTGACGCGCATGCTAAGTGACGGGCGTGTGGGCGTGCACCGTATAAATTATGATTTAGTCAATTTCATGGAACTATGTAGCTATCTTATCTAATCATTTTTACTGTACTCTATGTGTTACAGCACTTGAGCTGTAATTTATGCTAAAGATAATGTTTAGGCTATATGCTGATACTATTGGGACCCACTGAGGTCATCCTTGCTGTTGAATTATTTATTTACGTTGCAATTACATACTCAGTCCTACACATTCCTTTGTATAACATATCTCAGTCTCTGATACTATTTATTGATATGTCACATCATCATTTTGGGCTGATCTTCATGACATTGTGAGCCTGAGAGACTGGAGAGATTGATGACTGAGTGAGGCCGAGGGCGTGATTGTGAGGATGTTGATACTATAGCACGTGAGTTGCCCGTGCAACACGTGAATTATCTGTGCGAATCCAGATATTGATAAGATAGCACGTGAGTTGTCCGTGCGTATCCAGATATTGATACTATAGGACGTGAGTTGTCCGTGTAACACGTGAGTTGTCCGGACGGTTGATCGGGCTGCTCGCTGCAGTAGGTATTATTGATTCATGCCATGATTGGCTTATTATAGCGCTTGGGCTAAATCTGCCCCGCCGGAGTCTGCACACCCACAGTGAGCGCAGTTGTTATTGATTATTTGGGCTGGATTTGCCCTGTACAGTACTGAGTGACTGAGTGTGTTGGATATTGAGCATGATGAGTGAGAATACGAGACAGTGAGATTTACTCTGAGAATGTGAGTACATGAGTTCACTGTGGTGCATTGCATTGATATGTATACTTGGCACACAGGCATAAAGATGCATTCCCTTATGTTACATGGTTCTGTGACATTAATGACATGCATATGCATATTGACATGTAGGCATATAGATGTATTTTCCTCATGGCATCTGATAATGAGACTTCTTAATTGTTGTTGAAAGTTTTTGAGAAAAATTACAGTTTTCAAAGTTACTTATATTTTTGGTGTTTTCGGTGAAAGATTTGAGATTTAATGTTATACTTGAAAAGCATGCCTATTTTCCGTACCTGTGAATGAGCTGGGTTATTTCTCGTACCATATTTATTATATTGTCATGAATTGTTACTGGTTATTGGAGTTGGACTCTGACCCTTGTCCCAGCTCGTCACTACTTTCAACCTAAGGTTAGGTTTGTTACCTATTGAGTAAATGGGGTCGGTTGTACTCATACTATACTTCTGCACTTTGATTGCAGATGATGGATGTTGATGTTGCTATATATGGAAGGAGTTGGATTTGAAGACGTACTTGCGTTCCGGTCCTAGCTGCCTCTTGATCTTGGTAACTTTAGTATTTCAGATCTGTTCATGTATATTTCAAACAGAAGATATATTTATTTCATACCAGAATTATAAATTCTAAATCTTAGAAGCTCATGATTTGTACTACCAGTCCTTGAGAAATTCTTTGTATAAAAGCAATTGTAATATCATTTCTTCTCCTAATAAATCTTATTAAATTGGATAGTTGTTAATTGGCTTACCTAGCGGGTTAAGTTAGGTGACATCATGACTAGTTAGATTTTGGATCATGACAAGAGCCTACAAGATTCGAAAGAGCTTAATATCATGTCAAACCAACCAATCTTTCACCAGGGGATAGGCATAGATGCTACATTAAATTGAAAGCCTTATATACATGATGGTAGTCGCCTAAAAGTTGAATAATTTGCTTAAGTAATGACTAATTTCTCGCATGCCCCAGAAGAAACAGAGAATGGAGGTAGACCAATCAGCTTTGAAAATAAATAGAAAACCTAAAGCCTCAGGTAACAGAGATAAGATCCTCCATTACTTGAATACTATAATATTGCTTTTGTACGAACAATGAATGTTAAAAAATATTAGCTTCAATCAATTTGGTCTCCCTGTGTCGTGCAGGTGGACACTGGTTTAACATAATCACATATGGGTTCAAGATATAAAAGATCCGTGAATTTGGCATGATTACATATTATATGCACAAGTAAGTATCTACAGATTCTAGTCATACCTTCATCCGATGTGACAATTCGAGATTGTCCATCAGCATTGTATCATATTCTTTTTCCAAGATCAGTAATGACTCTATTGCATTCTTTTGGTTTGTAATGTTCCATCATTCGATCAATTTTCTTATGTACTCCAGCAAAGGCAGTACTGGGTAGTTCCCTAGCAGCCTTGAGCGCTGAATTGATCGACTCTGCAATATTTGAAGTCATTGTCAATGTTCTGTTGATAGTGGAATGTACTCTGGACCATCCTTCATACCCAACGTTGATTATGTAATCCGTGACCCTCTTATTAATTCTCTCTATCTCTGCCATGTGGTAATCAAACTTCTTAATTGTGTATGCTTTGGCCATAGCAAATAATATGTCATTGAGTTGCAAAAGATTCTTCTTGTAATTTTTCTTTACATTATTCTATAGATGCCATATGCAGACACCGTGAGGTACTCATTGATACAATGTTGCCGCGACATTTTTAATGCCTTCGTGTCTGTCCAGAACTATGCACATTCCTTCCCTTTTCCCATATGCATCCTTGAACCTCGCGAAAAACTACTCCCAGGAAGTATCATTCTATGAATCTACTAAGGCATATGCGAGTGGTAGGACACTACCCAATAAATTGAATCATATAAACATATGTGAGATATACATGAATAATATATATATTTTTACATTATTATTCTTATTTTTACCTGTTGAATCTTGTGTGGATGTTATCACTAATATTCCTCTGTATGTCGATTTAAGAAAGGTCCCATCTACAACAACAACTGGTTTGCAATACTGCCATCCTCTTATACATGGATATAGTGCAACAAAAGCATACATGAACAGGTCTTCCTCTGTTTTTTTTTCAAATTTACCACCGACATAGGATTTATAAGAACCAATGTATAAAAGTAGCTTGACAACTTTTCAGAAGATTCGGATTCCCTCTCAGTAGTTGAACTGCATATTCCTTCGATCTCCATGCTTGCATATATGTCATTTGAAGATCATACTGCTTGTTCATGTCTCCAATTATGTCATTACGAGTGTATATTATTTTTGGGTCTTTATACTTGTCTATCAGAAGACTGTCGGTGAGTTTTGCAATAGCTTGACATTGTACATGAGTGCAGTTTACTGAAATTTCTGACCTTGAAAAGCTTTTGCTGTTTTCAGGCTTGAAGACTTAAAACACCAATTGCGGTTGTTATTGATGCATACTAGACAGTACCTACGACAAAGATATAAACTTTTCCATCAATAAACAGAGCGACATAAAATACAATGGTATATAATGATACACACTTGCATCCACCATATGAGATGAAAAAATACAACGACTATACAATACTACACGGTGACAACCACAATTTAAAAGAGTACAGCAATAAACTTACAAGCAGCAACTTATTTTCTGCATAATTATGCTTCTAACATCAACTACAATATACATTGAGATACATAATTATACATTAAATATTTTGATACCTGCTTTCACTTGATCTATGCACCTTAAACTAGAATTTTTCCTTTATTGCCAAGTGCTTCATGACTTTGACTATCGTAGCCTTGTCTTTATAAATTTGACCTTCCTCTACATTTATGTGTTGAGGGCCAGTTATTATTGTATTTTCATCGGATTGTGTATCCTGCCAGTCTTCTCCATCCCCAAACTCAATCACATTAATTGTATCGCCATTGTATTTCTCCTGTATAACTGAGCTTTGTGCACATTCTGAGAAAATCACAGCAGAATTTGAATTGTAGCAGATCATGTCCATATCCTTTTCACTCGATGTTATACAAAGGGGATACATTGGTGAGCTTTTTTTCAGCTCAAGATATACACATACAACCATATTATTGTGTATCACTAGTGGTGAGAACCGTTTTGGACAGTGTATTTGATTTCAATAACATTCAATGAAGTATCTATCATAAGTTATTTCAAAATCACGTCTATAAAATCTTCAGAACTTATATTTGAGTAACTATTACAGCATCTACATTGTAATCCACAAAACTGTTGTCAACATTCCATCGGCTACCATATGAATAAAAATTGATAAATTTGCCATTGAAGTAGCTGAATTAGGCCAAAACTCACTAATTCTTTGATTGATTTTGATTGTAGTTCGTAGTTCTTTCTTCAAAGCTGTATCTACAGAGAAATCGTGAAAGGAGATTGTTGCTTCTACAGTCAAATTGATCGATTTTTGAATGAAATTTGAAGCTTCTTTTGAGAAATTTTTGGGAGAGAAGGCCGTGATTCACAAAATGTAGGTCTCTATGAAATTGATACACTTAAAAAACAGGGAAGGAAGATCTTTAGCGTGATTCTCGGATGGAAGAATCCTTCTTTGCGTGTATCTCTAATTTTCGGCTACTTTTGGTAAGTGTTTAATTTTGAGCTAGAGGTTGGTAAGTTTGAGTTTAAGTTGGACATTTTTATACTTTTCCAATACTAATTGGGCCTTGCACCAGCCCAGAATCAATCATATATGTGCATTCAAGTAGGTGCTTGGAGTGGTTACAGAAAAACAAGGGTATTTGGAATTGAAGTCAAATAGAATTTGGTAAGTTGAACTATTGAAGTTGTGTTGAGACGCAAACTTCACTGGGTATAAAAGTCAAACATATTTTTTTATTAACAACATTAGGGTTGGAGAAAGGAAAGAGGACGAAAATGCTACACTACACCGATTTGAACCTTTCACCTCAACTACGGAAGGCAAGGATCTCACACACCTTAATCTACACTCGGTAGTTCTCCTAGCAAACATTTAATTTTTGGGATCCAAATACAGAAGGCCCAAAAACCAGTGTTCCAGGTTCCAGCAAAACCCAACCAAGAACCCCAACTGGCAAAGTGCCGAATGATACCTATTCCAATATAATCTCAAGCCAAATCCATGTGAATTTTACTAATGCGCATTAGTACATCCCAAGAGCCAAGAGCCAACACACATCATCTCAAACGTGACGCCCCATTTTCGTCATTTTCCAATGTTCCCCCCAAAGCCATAATTAAAGCCAGAAAGGACGGACACCTCTTTGTTCTTATCTGTTTGTTTCTGCCCACAATTTTTCATACTAATCCTCCTCTTTTCCTTTTTCCTCATATCCAAACAACGAACTTTACGAGCAAAGATTAATTAATGGTAAGCACATACTAATTAGTATCACTGACTTGAATTAACCAGGGCTCAATTTACATTAACTGCTTGAAATATCAAAAGCTTACATATGATACATAACAACTATAGATCCAAATCAATAGATCTAATTGATCTAAGCACAATAAAAGCAAACCATAAGCTGAAAAATTAGGGTATTAAAATGTTAAATTTTGAAATTGAATTATCAATTAAGTTGATTTATTAGCTTTGAAGTTCATCTTCTCATAATACCGAATCGATAGCAGAGATAGCGAGAGATTGACTTCATCTTTTCCCCATCGAGTGTTCGTAGCGGCGTATTTCAACGACCGAGTAGGCGGCGGAGGAAGGCAAGGCCATGCGGAAGTTGGAGGAGTCGAAGAAGACGACGATGGAGGCGGTGACGGCTTTGAGAGTGGCCAGAGGTAAAGCGAGTAGAGCCTTCGGAAACCGCCGAGAGCGAGGACGACGGCGCGGAGCTGCTGCTGTTGGTTACGGTTGTGCTTTGTGCAGATCAGCTCCCAGAGCCGCTCATCTACCGCCGTCTGGTTCCACTGCTTGCTAACGCACGCTGCCGTAGCTAACGTGCGCCCGTCCACGTGTTTCAGCACTTCGTACAGCAAATTCTCATCCAACAACACCGCCTCCGCTTCCGCGTCCGACTCTATAATCTCCTCCTTCTTCGTCTTCATCTTCTTCTTCAAGTCACCGTCTCCGGCGGAGGTTGTGCAGTTAGTTTCTCCGGCATCGAATTGCCGCTTCATCGGCAACTTTTTCTCTTCCTCCGACTCTATAACCTTCTTCATCTTTTTCACCAAGTCACCGTCGCCGGCGGAATTAGCACAATCGGTTTCTCCGCCGTCGAATTGCCGCTTCATTTGATAGATCTGAATGAGGAAATCAAGGATATAGGAGGAGGACTTTTATTCCCTCGGTTCGGGGGGTTGCTAGTAGTGGTGGGTGGGGTTGAAAGGGGGTAGGGGGTGGTTAATGGTGGATTAAAGGGAAGCACATGCTATGGGGCTATAGAGATGATTATCGAAGACGACAAAGGAAGGTAATGAATGGGCATTTGTGTGGGCCGAAGAAAATGACAAGTTTGTCCATGTGATTGGTACTGTGTCCTAAGCTTGTCTTTGTCTTTTTATAAAGCTGTTTGTCTGATTCAATAACAATACTTATTAGGCAGAGTATTTGGTCCATTCCTTTGGCTTTTCCCACTTCGTCGAGTGGTTTCGCTATACTTTCTGACGTTGTTCTATTTTCTTACTCTGTATTCATAAATTATTTTCAAAAGTTAAAATTTATAATCAAACTCAATTTAAGAGTTATCTTTCTCAATTTTCAATAAAAACCATTTAGTATATATGGTTTATATTACTATCTTTTAAAGTTTTTTATACCTTTGAAATAATTCTTATCATGAGAGTATATGGTAGCATTTATCTCTTTATAAACGTCTCACCCGATTAATATTACACTTAATTAACAATACACTAATAGAAACAAGAAATGCAAGATATAAAGTATAATCTAGCAATAAATAACTTATTGATTAAAAATATCAAATATTTTAAAATAAATTTAATTTGTCAAAACAACTAATAATTGAGATCACAAAAACTACAAAGCAAAGAGTTCATAATTTTCAGAAAACGAGATACAGTTTATATAATATTTTCTGTTAAAAAGTCTAATTTGACTTTTGAAGAGTAATCAAACAAAATATTATCGTGTGGTGATAGTATTTATTATTGCATTCTATTTTTTTTTTTTTGGTCAGAAAATGAATTTATTCAATCAGCTATAACTATGTATAGCTGCTAACTCTTTTGGACTCTCGAGCTAGTTTCCCATATTCATCCGCTAACTATTCAATTGACAAAGAATATAAAAATTACAATAAAAAAGAAAATTGCTACAGCTAGGTAGGGAAGCTATAACAACAATAACATACTCAATATATTTTCATATTGTGATTTAGAAAGGGTCAAATATATAGAAATTTTACTCTTATTTAAAGATTATTTATGATAAATCATCAGTCAAGAAAAGTATTTCTCAACAGGTATGAAAACAGTTAGATAGGGAAGCTATTCAAATTATTCAACAAGTTTCTCAATTTTTTGTTCATTTGTCCTCTAGCGTGCAATTAAATGATAATTTCTCCAAACTCTTTATCTTCCTCCTGGATAGCCAATTGATCTATTGTACTTTCTTTGGGTTAAACGAAGATATTATGCTCACAGTGAAAAGCAAATCTCCCTTTTAAACACTTTTTTCCCAATAGCCCAAAAATTTTAAAAAGTCACATATGAATGAATATAAACTTCCAAATAGGATTCACTTTTTTTAAACACTTTTTACCCAATAGCCGCCCCCACCCCCCC
>MCJB01041454.1:16536-41437 GCA_002018475.1 Nicotiana obtusifolia | reverse complement strand
GCCGCCCCCCCCCCCCCTTTCCCCCCCCCCAAAAAAAAAAGTGAATCATATTTGGAATTTTATATTCATTCATATGTGACTTTACACACACCTTAAATTAGTTAGTTATTTTTGATAATCACCGAGGAATATGATATGATGGAATGGAGGAAACCCTTTCTTCTGTATTCAAAATTTTCAAATAAAATTTTGGAGTAAATTTTATGGGTGATTATTTAATTTTGTATTCAATACGCAAAAGTTACTTTTCTTCTTTTTGTTACGTAAAAATCATTCAACTTTGTGTTCATTATCTAAAAGTCACTTTTTTTTTTCTTTTGTTACACAAAAATTATTTTACTTTGCTGTATTTATCAAAAAAGTCACCTTGACCAAATTTTATAAAACTTTTACTTGAAAAGTCTATTATGCCCCTGACATTATAAATTTTCGCAGTTATGTAATACCTTCTATACTATATATTATATAATAAATTTTTACCTATATATTTTACACATAATTAAAATAATTTAAATTTATTTATTTATTATTTTTATAATATATTCATACATTTAATTTTTATGGCACTCAATTTGTTTAATTATATTTAAAAATGAACATATTTTAAATATAAAAATAAATTTTTATTTATTTGAAGTAATAAAAAATAATTTTTTTTAACAAATGATAGTTTTTTATAGTCAATAAAAATATTTTTTTAAAAAATTCAGAGATATTTGTGTTTAATATTAAAATTCTTAAGACTTTAACTATTAATATTATTTACTTAAAAGTATTAATTTGATGTGTCATTGTGCTAAATATGGGTATTTTATTTATTCAATTGATGAGTATGGCTTGGATGATAAATCAGTGAGCTTTAATTTTATATTTTTATTAAAAATATTTCATTAAACATGGTTAAGAACATGGACTTGAGAATATTACCGACAAATTTAATAATGCTACTTATATATCTTGAAAATTAACGTTAAAAAAATTAAATGTACGAATATATTATTAAAATAATAAATAAAATAATATCAAGTTATTTTAATCATAAGTAAAATATCTGGGTAAAAGTATATTATATAGCATATAGTATAAAAGGTATTACATAAATAAGATGATTTATAATGTCAAGGACATAATAGACTTTTCAGATGAAAGATTTGTAAAATCTGGTCAAAGTGATTATTGTGATAACTAGAGCACAGTAAAATAATTTTGGTGTAACAAAAGAAAGAAAAATGACTTTTGGGTAATAAACATAAAGTTGAATGACTTTTACATAACAAAAGAAAAAAAAAAGTAACTTTTGGATAATGAACACAAAGTTGAATGACCACTCATGAAATTTACTCAAAATTTTAAAAATAAAAAAACATATCGAAGGATTAAATGAAAAGATATTTCCAATAAGAGAATTGATTCTAAAGATTAAAAGATGCTTTGACATTAAAACTTATATGTCACTGTGAATTGAAGGTTACGCCGATGACCCGTGGAGATTATGCATTTTCTTTCCTTTTTGTGATTATAATTTACGGGGATGGCCGGTCGAAATTTACGCCCTCTAACACATAATAGTAGGAGAAAAGCTTCCTTAGAACTTAACAGTACTCAGTAGTCAAACTCTTACCTAATCTATTAGTGCTTACATAGTGAAACACACCTAATAGTCCTGAGATCTTAATCTTACCAAATCCTTATATCTCTTTCATACCTCAAAAGACATTAAGAAAGTTAAAAGAAAGTCATATTTAGCATTTACTTAGTAAAAACAGCAAACAATTAGAAGAAGAGGTTAAGGGAGTTGAATAATGGCCAGAACAATATCTTAGGAAATCGCTTCAGAAAAGGACACCTTAACTCTTGCTGTTCGTCTATTCTCCAATCATTTTATGTTAACTTTTTGCTAATTCTGACATAGAGAGGATATTCTCATTACTTGGGCCGCCAATTATGGGCTTAAGCTGGACCTAGTTACCAACTCTGGGCATCCAGTGTGAAAGTTTATGGACTTACTTCAAAGATTAATACACAGAATGCGGCTATATGCTGCCCCAAAATTACTAAAAGTCCATATTAACAAAGTATTAGCTCAAAAGTTGATGCTATGAGATACTGATATTGTATATTCAGAGCTAAATAATTTGAAGGAAAGAAAACAACGTTTTCCACATAAAAGAAACAAAAAGAAGAAGAATTAACCCAAATAGTCAACCACTCAACCACTTAAACTAAAAATAGCAGCGGGAGGTATAAGATATGCATAATTTATGTATTATATGTGCATAATTATGTATAATTAATGTGTAATCTATGTATGTGACTAGAAAAAGTAGACAATAAATATAATCAGCTATTTTGTCATAGTCTAGTATAATGTTGTGACTTCTTTTGCCACCATTTGTCCCCTTCGGGTACCAAAAAGTACATTCTCTAGTTTATCATGAACACAATCTTTAACAATAAATATGCGATACATTTAGATCAACAAATTGAATTGAAAAACGAATCATCAATTTGAAAATGAAATTACTTAATCAACAAGAAGATGTCACTAATAATTAGCACTTCACTCACCACAATTCTCGCAAAAAGGACGTGAAACATTTGCAATCTAGTGCAATAGCCACGGCAAAGCAAATCGGAGTTTCATTTAAAAAATTGTATAGGAAAATGAATAGGAAGTGAAAGAATAAAATAAAAAGGCTGAACTTGCCCCCGTGCTCAAAACATGTCGGAAAACAAGGAGTAAAATTCAAGCATTTGACAATCCAAGAATTCACTGGACTTTTCGGAGGTTGGAAAATCAAACTTGGTATCTGATCACGTGTGTAAATTGAACAATTGCATTTCACTTTTTGACTCAATTTAAACGTAATTTGAATCGAAGACAGCTGAAGACTGTCACCAAATTGGTTGTTGACTTTTCTAAATCTGCTGTACCAGCCTTGATGCACAAGAACCGACTCAAAACATACTTTTAACACTATTTTGCATCAGATTCATAATTAGACCGAATGAACAACATTGTTTTTCCCGAATGGATTTTAGTTTTGGTTGGCTACCCACCTTTTTCCGTTTTTCGTCTCTATTTTTTATGTGGTCCTGAAGACAAATCATTCTTTGAAGGAAAAATAAAAGATAATAGGATCCCATTAAGAAAACTTTTCCACATATAGTACTGTAATCCAATTTCTTGAGGAGGATTATTTAGTGGGCCGGTCAATAAGAGTTAACAACTTAACCATAATACATGCATGATGCAGCTGTTTTTAAATCGTAACGGGTGTTGTCATCGGTCCACTTGGCCTTTTTAGGGGTACCACGAAAGACTATATTGCATATTTGCATGCATGTTAGTGGTTTACGTAGGCTATTACGCAGGCAAAAGTTGGGAGAGAGAAAGATATTGCGAAGAGCATGATGTATAACACATATATAATCTATATGAAATATGTATATAATTATGTATAATCATTTTATAATTTATGTATACGGACTCGAAAAAGTAAACAGTAAAATTGACCGGTTATTTGTGTAAAGATTCCAAGGAAAAAAAAGTCCTGACATCAGAGGCGGAGTCAGAATTTCAACTTTATGGATGCTAAATTTTAGAACAACAACTTCAAGTGTTAATAACGGTGTCATAAATTTAATATATGTTATTTAATAAATTTTTAACACAAATATACTTCAAAAATACGGCCGAACCATAATCGGGCTTCTAGCTCCCCCGTTCTTTGAATTCCTTTTATGAATGCGACTACAACGTTAACTAACAATTCATGACTATTGAGAATCAAAGTTGAACCAAATATGCGAGAGTCCGACAGTTAAACTTCCCAGAAAGTCACTTCACTTTTTCCATTCAAATTTTTCATGAATGTACTACTATAAATATAGCGCAAGGATGCATCACATTTTCGCACAGAACTACACAAATATTATAAGGAGTATAGCTGTACAAGCAACTCATAGCATCTCCAAATTTGAGCAAATTAACTTTTACGTAATTTTGATCACTGGCAATGGCCAGAGGTCTCAAATCTTTTGCTGTGCTGATCCTCATAAATCTCCTTTTTAGGTCTTTTATTTTCCTTAACAGCGAAGCTCGTCCTCTCAATATTGTTCTTGTTTCCATGGATCAATCTGCGAAAAATCCAATCGGGAAAATTTGGGAAGGATTATATGCTGAAGCAATAAAGACAGGAGGGCCGAGTTCGAGGGGGGAGGGACACAAATATATTGATGCTTCAACTCTTGGAGGAGTCAAGAATTCTGGACCCAGCCCTGGCATGAATCATTAGTTCCTCAATTAGTTGCCGGTTCTGATCGAGCTATTATTAATTTATTGATTATTACCATATAAGTTTTGCGATTCACTTTCTTAATTCATTAATTACTTGGTGACAATTGTTTATTTCTTTAAGTTTTTGTTTTGAGTAAGTCGTAATGCGTTACAGAGTATGTAAGATTCTTTGTTTTGATTTGGATTTTATTGAATAAGGCCTTAGACGATAATGCCAGGTGAATACGATTGGTCTTTTAAAAGTTTTTGTTAAAGCTTAACTTAGTCAAACAAATTATGGAATATTATATGATGTTCGCTGCCGGTTGGTCTTCACTAGTTAGTTGCTAGAGGTGACATTATCAAGTTCATCTAAATTTAATACTAGCATAAATTTATATGTAAAGATATTTATAGTAAAACGTACGCACCGAATATTTGCAGATATAAATATCCGATACATGTGAGTATTTTATCATTACTATTTCTCCTAGGAAAAATAAAGAAAAGAAAAGGGCATGCCACATTGACATGGTGCAAGGAAGGGAAATGTAGCTTGAGGCATATAACCACAAAACGGCTTTCTTATTCCATGTGAACAAATTTTATGCGACACAAATATGTCATCCGTATATTTCGGCAAAATGATGCAAAGATTTGATAATACCCAATAGCTTTTCATTTAAGAAGTTATCTAGGCACGAATATTTAAATTTAAAAATGAGTTTTACCACAATCGACGTACTAGTAGATACAAACAACTTCGAGGAGCAAGTCCAAAAGTGTCAATTAGTAGTTATAACTTGTATATATATTTGTATGTATTCTGTTGATTCGATCATTTGCCAACCCAACTCCAATTTTTGAAAAAAAATAACAATCTTTGTCGTTTCCATTCAAAAGAACTTGAAAGATTGTGGCGGCATATTCTGAGTTCTTTTTTAACGTCCCAAATGTTTGAATAGGACTTCCTCGATCTACATAATGAACTTGGTCAAGTCAAATTGCAAACCTAATAGTCCAAGTAGGTGGCTATATATATACATACACACACGCACTCCTAATATGTGGCTCTTTTTTCTAATTAGTATATATTTTATAAGCAACTGTAATACAATCAAACACAATGGTTAGAGGAAGAAGTCGTCTCACTCTCGCTTTGTTATCAGAATTGTTCATCATTTTTCTTCTACTTTGTAGTTCTTTACTTGTCAAGAATCACGAGACGCGCCCTCTTCGTTCTGCTGCTGAGGCGGATAATACGACATTGAATCATGAGTTGCAGCTTGAAGGTGAACTACCTATAGAGGAAATCAACAACTCTGATCCAAGTCCTGGTGTAGGGAACTAGGCACTACAGTATACTCCAATATATTGTGGGGGGGAAAACTCAAATATTGTTGTTACATATGTAGTCATTTAGCTTACTCAATTCTTTGATTCTTTTGTTTATTCCTTAATTTATTAAGTAGTCTTGTATCATTAATTCCTTATGGAGTAAGAAATTATTTGTGTCATCTTACTTTCCCCGCCTGCTATGGTGTCGAAGGTAACACGAGTGTGATGTTAAATTTATTGAAGGTGTGTTTGGAAAATTATTTGGATATAGTTACAAAGTAATTACATAATTTAGTTTGTTTGTCTTGGTAGGCTGGTCAAGTAATTAGTTGATTAGTATTGAAATGATCATTATAGTTGAAGGATTACAATTACATGCTTCAATTCTCGAGAAGGCTACTGCTACTTGTTACTTACAAGTTTTCATTTTTCCCTTTATGTATAAGATTATTGACATTAAAGCTAAATGTTGATGGTAGAAATAAAAGGTATACAAAATCAAAAGCTATAACCCAATATATAAAATACTTGCGCAAGAAAAATTCTATATGGTTTACTATTTTTACTTTACTATCAATACAAGCAATTTACTTATATATTTCTTAAAGAAAAAAATGATTTTGGTTAGTTCCATAAGATTAGTGTAGACTATTTGAAAATCAGAGGTAAAACACAATACTTATACAAATCCAATTAACACATGATACATATTTTCCCACAAACTTTTATTAAATTATAGTTAATTAATACACATTCTCACCTTAATTATAATTAAATAATGATAAATTAGTATTGATTTGGTATAATCTCGGAAAATGAATAAATTTTTACCTATACTTAAAACAAGATATCTACTAATCCCGAAACTCAAAAAAATATTAACTTTATATTTTATCAGTTAGGCTAGACAGGGGCAAATATAATATGTTAGTAACAAATTCATCTGACTCCATAATTTTTAGCCCGAAGCAACAAGTTATGTGCAAAAGTTTATTATAATTGTAAATATAAGTAAATATTAACTTATAACTTTAAAAATATAATAAATTTAATGTTAAATATTTTAAAAATTAAACTCATAAAGTTAAAATCAAAGATCAGCCTATGCGTTAGGTGCATGCAATGTTCAAATTTACCACTCTCTTTTCACCTTTTGCTCCCTGTCCCTTCCTAAATTTTTTATTTAAAAAAGAATTACACTCAAACAAAATGACCTTCTTCCACAGTAATTGGCCAGCTACATGTTACAAGAATAAAGTGGGATTTCAGGTATCAGTTATCAGAGTGCCGCCACAGCATATCATCATCTCCTCCGCTACCCGACCCGACCCGTAAACTTCATCTCCCTCCTTCCCTTCCCTCCCTCCCGCCATTTCTAGATTTCTGATAACCCACAACTAAAAGAAGGGGTAAGAACCTCAACTCTTTATACAAATTGATCGGTTGAGATTCTTATTTACAATAAACCCTTTTGATTCATTGGCGCTATTATTCTACAGAAAATCAAAGAAAATGGGGAGCTCAAATGCTGGGGTATCGGACAATTCCACAACCATCTCTGATGAAGTTGGTGGCACCACTCAAGATACTGACATTGACGTGGTTGACTCCAGTCGTTTTCAAGAAGGTGAAAAAGTACTCGCCTTTCATAGCCAACAACTTTATGAAGCTAAGGTATACACTCCTCCTACCTTTTCTTACTTTGAGCAATTTTGCATTTGGGTAAAAATAAAATAAACATGGATTTTGTTTTGACTTGTATGTTTTTAGTTTTGTTTCTATCTAAGGGTAGATTGTTATTTTTTAAACTAAAGAGGGCAGCCCTGTGAACTAAGCTGCCGCTATGCACGGGGTCGAAGAAGGACAGGACCACAAGGGCGCTTACCCTATATTTCTGCGAGAGGCTGTTTTCACGGCTCGAACACGTGACATCATTTTTACCAGTTACGCCAAGACTACCTTTCTTATTTTTTCAACTAATGATTTAAATAAGAAATTTGATTGAGTGGGATTGAGATGATAAGGGATAATATAATAAGATATAGATATAGGATTATAAGAGAGAGATAGAAGATCACAAGGGTTATGATTAAGGAAGATATACCAATAGATCCTTAGGGCTCGTTTGGTACGAGAGAAGGAATAATTAATCACGTGATAACTTGTTTCCCAACTAAACAAACCCCTAGAGTTCAAAATCTCTAGAAAGCATAGGATGTAAGGTAAAAGTGATAACATGATTAGAACATATTCTCAACTACTATGTATTGCTCATATAGATCTTTTTATTCTATTGGATCCCAAGAGATTGTAAGTCCTTCGAAACAACTTTTTTCCAGGTGATTTTAGGGCTATCTCATCCCCCCCTTATAACACCTCCACTAAGACCGGTGTATCTGGCTGTCAACGTAGGACATGACAGAACAAATCTCAAGCGACCTCGTCTCATTTTATCCTTGATGTGTGCTACTTGAAACTTAAATCTCAAATGTGCTCATTTGTCTAGCCTTGTATGGTGGCACACCATCTTGACATCCACATCTCTGCAACACTCATTTTGTGGATGTGTTGGAAAGGAAATTTGATATTTTAAAAATTGCTGAATCTAGTTTTGCATCAATCTGCTACGTCAACAACCTCTTGCCATCTGCATCCTGAATCATTTATCTCAGAATCAATTTTGACTCTTTTGTACCCTATGGACTCGTCCCTTGAAGAAAATTGCCTAATATCATACAACACTTTAGATCAAATGACACCATAGATTATATTGTAGCAAAGAGAAAATTGGTGAGAAAATAAAATATACTTGTGAAGTAGACACTTATTTTATTTAGGGGATAAGTCGTTGATCATGTGGGACCGAGAAGGGGTTTGGTTCATGAACCACATTGCTGGTATCAAAATTTAACCTTTCCAGATGATTTTTGTTTTCTTCGTGGTTTAAGTTCGAGTTTATAATAACTTGTTTTACCAGTTAGATTAGTTGATCTTATGGTTAATGCCATTTTAACCATGAATTTTGTACTCATCTACTGCATTTTAATTTTTCTTTTTTTTTTTGGGTGGGAAGATTCAAAAAGCTGAGTTTCAAATGAGGGAGTGGAGATATTTTGTTCATTATCTTGTAAGTATCAGTTTCCCTAACTCTATAACTTTTTAAAAGCTCCATTTATTTTACAGTAAAACATTGTTGTCATCCATCTTCTGTTTAGTTGGTAGAGAGTACTTCCTCATGGATATGAATGCGTTGCATGGTAGTGAAAGAAGGTGATTGTTAGATATGTGCTATAACCATGCTTCTTTTTCCTTTTTCAGGGTTGGAACAAAAAGTGAGTACATCATTGTCAAGTTTTTCCTCGAGCAGAAGTTTAATTTATTCTAAATAAAATTCTTGCTGGCGGCGAGTTTTCAAATTGACGTGCATTTGATTATCTGATAAGTTCCATAACATATGGTTCTTTAAAGTCAATTGGCGTAGTCTATAGACCTCCCCTCATTGTAGTTCACCTTCCATTCAACTGACTCAGGTTCATTCTTTATAAACTGTTGACCTGCTTCTAATGTTCCCTCCTTTCTTAAATAAGTTTACTGAAATCAGAATTTTTTGTATGCTTCTAGCCTGTATTCTAGGTCAATGCTGTCTGATTATTGGTTTGGTATTGGTGACTGCAAGTAGAAATCTTGGTTTATTACTTGGTCGCGCATAGATTGGTTTATTTGATTTACTTTCTCTGCATTTATCAAGGAACACATATATCTTTATTTCTCCTTCACTTTTTAACAGCTGGGATGAATGGGTGGGCATAGATCGACTGATGAAACTCACAGAAGAGAATATTCAGAAGCAGCAGGAGCTTAAGAAAAAACAGGATACAGATAAGAGTTCAAAGGGTGGACGTGGATCACAAATGAAAACAAAAGGCTCTACAGGTTAGATCACTTGTACTCTACTGAATTAGCTATAGGGTGGTTCTTTTCTACCCCTCCCCTCCTCTTTTCGTGGCGGAAAGGTTAAGTTACTTCATTTTTTGTGCGATTAGAAGAGGCCATCTGTTGGCTTTTGAAGAAAAATAGGTTCTTTAGGTTGACGAAAGCATTCTTTTCATTCTCCAGGTGTTAATTCATTTGCACAGGTTTAACCACCTGTGGTCTGAAATATTCATTTGCACATGCTTTTTCTGCTGTTATCTTATTTTTCTCCATGCTTCTTAAATGGTTATCTATTTCCTTCTTAACACGGGAATGAACTTTATAATGTACTTGAATGCATTCAGTTTTCGATTGATTACAGGGGGAAGAGGCAGAAAGCGAAAGAGTGATGTTCCGCAGAAGGTACATTTCTGGTCTAGTTTGCCTTTTCTGTTCTAAGGATCAGATGCTTATTTTTCTTTCTGCATCTCTATTCAGATTTCTTTTCCACTGTAGTACTGACTTTCTATTGCCTAATACAAATGAAGGTTGCAATAATGAAGCGAGAATCCTTTTTAACTATATTTTTTCTGTGAAAAAATGTTCATTTATCTTGTCTAGTTTTTTAACACTTCTTAATAATCGACTTAGAAGTTATACTCTTACTTGTTTGTATCTGATTAAAAAAATGGAAGTTAAACTTACATATTGAAAAGGATGTCACGTCTGATGTTTTAGTCACACTTAATGCTGTTTGGGAGCAGCCCATTCGCATTGGTTGCTACACTAGGACCCAGTAAGTTAAGGTTATTCGGTGTCTGTGGCTCCAATTGGCAATAAATAGTTGATATCATTGGATGAAAGATCTATATTAAAATTTTGAATGCAATTAAATATTTTTAAAAAGCATTGTGTTGTTGTTGATCTCAAATGAAATGATGCAACTTTGTGGAGATGGGTAGCTAATGATAAAAATTACATGGTTTAGAAGCTAAGTAGTTACTTCATGTATTTATAAATTCTCAAAGGTCATCTTTAAATGATTATGGATTGAGTAATCTCTTGAAGGAAGGCCTTGCTTTTGATCCCCATTACTTCCGTGCTATCTTAATTTCCTTGGTCAACGACACTTGGTTATATAATGCTGCTTTGCAAGTAATTCTTGTTTCATTTTATAAAAGCAAGAGAATGTTTAGCTTTGGTTTCCTTTATCCCGATAGGTCTCTTTGTTGTATTTTCTTGATCAATTTAGATGTGATCATTTAGATTATAATCTAGTTGTTTTCCAGGACAAGTATGCTCCTCCTCCAGAAAAGCTTGTCAATATCCAAATACCACCACAATTAAAGAAACAGCTGATTGATGATTGTGAATTTGTCAACCACTTGGGCAAGGTAAAGACATGCTAAATGCTCCAACTTCTTGGCTGTCTCCTAAATTTGTTGATAGGATATTTGCTATGCCATGTTCTTGATTACTTTTCCTTGAAATATCTCCATATTCTCAATCCTACTCTCTTTTCTTTCTTTGTACTTGTATTTAGTTTGGTGTAGACTGGGAGTTATTTTTTTCCTTCTTTTTTTAATTTAGAACATTGAGCATTTGGGGTTTCCTCTATGAACTGCTGTTTATTAAACTCATACATAATTTTCCTTTGTTGTAGGCCTTGAGTCAATTCATAATCTAGACTAAGGTGTACATCGCTTTCTTAATCTCCAATGAATTGCTTGATGTGAAAGTGAATGCAGAATCACTGTCCATGAACAAAGAGGGATTAGTGATTACACCCTCTTATCTCCAAAATACTTTGTGACTTTGAGTTACTTTCTTTTTTTTTCATGCAAAACACCTGATCTCTTTCAATAAATACTAATTTTAATTCTCCCTCCAGTGATTCAAGCTAATTTGCTGATCGTTTTTCTCTCTCCAACAATAGAAGTAATAGATTGATTCTACTTTGTTACTTCGGAATGTACGTGAAACCTCTTTAGTTAGACTCTACTTCCACACATGAATATGAAATTAAAATTCTGAACATCTCCCTATTTCAAAGTGTGTAATGACTTATTCAAACATCTTAGTCACAGTGTATGTCAGTCAAAGTAGGTCATGTCTTGTGGAATGAAAGTGGCAGGTGGTCATTAAACAAACTTTTCCCAACTTCATTGTGATTCAACTGTTACGCTGTGGCTAAAGGATTAATTATACATATAAATATGAATAACAATGTTTTTGATATGACTGTGCTGCTAGCATTTATTTCCATTGTCACCTCCTTTATTCTTGCAAGTTGGGGCTGAATGAGATAGTTGACGTGTAATTGAAGTTATCAGAAGAGTTTTTGTAGGACTGCAACATTAATCTGAGCACTTCATCTAAGTTTATACTGAAATAGTTAGATATTTATACTTAGTTGACATGACCAGGAGAAGGCGAAATATCCTATTTGATCCTTCTCAGAACTCTCATTCTGGTGAAAAGGATGCCTTATTCTAAAAACAAATATTACTGAAACCTAAAAGAAGATGCTTTTAACCTACTTGACTTCCCTTCGTGAATAACATATACAGTGCTTTCTTTTCTGACCAAATTTTGTGAATCTGATGTGTCTGGTTCTTCCTTTTTTTTTTTGTGGTGGTGGTGGTGGTGGGGGCAATTAACATGTCTCTATCCTCTTAAGTTGATTGAGTTGAGAGAATATAATTTTGCAGCTCGTCAAACTTCCACGTTCTCCAAATGTAGATGAAATACTAAAGAAGTATCATGACTATCGGCTGAAAAAGGATGGAGTGTAAGTTCTCTATCACGTCAATGTTTCTCTAACTAATTGATATGTTGTCTAAGTTATTTCCTTTCATTTCATTATATTTTACCCTTTTAGAATCTCTGTCCTGTTGATAATAATAGTAGAAAGAGGGCCACTGTTTTATGTATTGTTCTTTGAACTTGATTGTTATCAATAAAAATGCTTTTGTTGTTGCAAAGAATCTTCTTAGTCGATCTGTGAGTTGGACTGCAAACTTATCCCTAGTTGATTTTTGTTGATACCGAACTCTTACGAATATATTGCAGATATACCTTGCGTTATCAGCTTCATCTGCAAAAATCTGATAATTTTTCTTCATGGAGTTTGAATATATTGATCTATTGAGTAACAATGATTCTGTTCATCACCATTACAAGCTTAATAACTAGTAAATTGAAATTACCTTACTTGATCTTGGGTGAAGCATATCTGATTCTGTTGGAGAGATTCTTAGTGGTTTGCAATGCTACTTCGACAAAGCACTGCCTGCTATGCTCCTTTACAAGAACGAGCGGGAACAATACCAAGAATCAATTAGAGATGATGCCGCTCCTTCCTCTATATATGGAGCTGAGCATTTATTACGGCTTTTTGGTATGTTCATTTTTATCAAATTCTCAAGCAGTTGATGTTGCATGTGACAGTTTAGCTTCGTGTTTGTGTTTGAAGCTTAGCTACCTATATTCGTTGACTTCAAAGTCCTCATTTGTGGGTGTGCAATGAGCTAAATTTTCTGTTTGCTGACTTTGTTCCACCTGGCTATGCAACTTTCATCCAGTTTCTGTGGTCAAGGAAACCTTCTGCTTTAAACTAATACCTTGTGTAATAAATTACATGGAGTAGCCATGAATATTTGTAGATTAATTATTTGGCTATACTGAAGCCATAAGTGGTGAAGATTAAATCCTATGTCAAGCAGTAAAATAATTTCTTTTAGACTTTTTGCTTCAAAATTCAGTGTTGCTGAGGCGCAGAGTAGTAAAAGCTTTTGCAGCCTTATTATATTATATGTGTTAAGTGAGTGATACAGATGCTTGTGAATGGTTTTTCTGAGCTTTCCATGTCACTTCATGATTGTGAAGTTAATGTTTGTTTAAACTTGACTTTCACATCCAACATCGTTACATACCCTTAACAGCCACTTCTCTTGTTATCTGCAGTTAAGTTGCCAGAGATTCTGTTCTACGCAAGTATTGAAGATGAAACATTAACAGAGTTAAGGCAGAAGTTACAAGACTTTCTCAGGTTTAGATATCTTATGTTTCTGACATGGTGACACAGATTTTCTTAACTTGATTTTATCCCGTTGGAATACTTGCAAAGAATTTGAGAAGTGTGTATGTCCACCTAAAATAATGAGCATAGGAGAATATATAATGGCAACCTTAAACCTAAACCAAGTATATCTTGTCAATAAAAAACTTATGAAGGGAAAGAAAAGAAAAGAGTACTCCATCTAATAACTTGGAAACTACAGTTGCATTACCTAAGAATTAATAGAACGAATTATAATTAAAAATTACTACAGTAAATTGTTTTGCCCCCTTTGCTGTCTCGTCTAGTCTCTTCGGGTTGAAAAAATAACATTTTGTCCTTAGTTTTGGCTTTCTGCGATTAATTGTGAATCCATGTAATCTTCTCGATGCTTCTTTATATTCCTGGAGTTCCAAAGATAGTTGATTTGAACATAACTCAAGACAAATGGCAAAAGTGGAGACATTTGAGTTGCTATTCTTAGCAGAATTGTCATATCCGTGTTGGATCTCTTTGCTAAGAAATTTTTCCAAATAAAAGCCACCTCTTCACAAAAAGAAGGTAGAGGCTTATTAATTGAAATCATTAGTTTGTAAATTAAGACTTTAAATACCAATTTCTCATTTTCAAGGCCATCATCAGCAGGCAAGACATCAATATGGGAGGATCAATCATCATATTTAGAACCCCCACTAAATTAACTCATGATATCATAGATTCATAGTATTGATCATCTTCCATTTATACAAAAAAAAAATGTTTAATCATTTTCTATGTTCTAAATATTCAATTCAGCTTCCCGGGAGGTTATTTAAGATCTTGTTATTTAGGATTGAGGAATTAGTGTGATTGAGGGATTGGATACAGTTAATGAGAAGCATAGAGAGGAACCAGAAGAGGAATCAGTGGTAGATGAAGAAGGGAATAAATCTGAGGAAGAGGAGAGCAAGACTAAAGAGAAGAATGATGAACACAGAGAAGAGGGAGAAGACGAGGTCAATGATCACGATCAAGAGAAGTTTGATGTAGAGGTTGATCAACAAGAGAATATTGTTGATGAAGACAAGGAACGAAGAGAAGATGATGAGAAGGCAACTGAGGAGAGAGATCCTGAAGCAAACGATAGTCAGGTGGAGGAAGAGGCCGCGATTGAGAGAAAAAGGGTTAGAAACGAGTTTTGGGTAATGGGGTGTTAAATCGGTTCAGGTCTTTTCGGGTGGGTTTGGCTATTAGTGAGAAAATGGGTTAGGGTGTTTAAGATGCTGTCACGTGTCCACCAAGAATGGGTCCATTAGATGGAGGGGTAGATATGTTTAAATGGGTAACGGTAGGGGTAGATAGTGTCGAATAGTATAATGGACGGTACATATAACCAGTGTTTTAAAAGGCATTTTCGGGGCGAGGTGCACCAAAAACGTCCCAAGGCGATGGTGTGGGGCGAAAGTCTCAAGAGGCGTATGCCCAGCAATTTGGGACGTACGCCCGGGCGTTGGAGGCGTGTTTTTTTAGTTAGGCGTAATCCCCATAGACTTTTTCAAATTAAAACAAAATTTGTTGAATAAGTCCTTCATATAATACTCAAATTCTCAAAAGTCGGCTTGGTAATTACTCAAAAGTTTTAAAAAGGAACCGAAATGTATTAGATTTAAAAATCAAGACCTTTTTTATTGATCGAAGCCCTAATTCATGCTCTTTCACAATTCTTTATCTTCTCCGTTAGTATGCTAATATCTCTCAAAAACAACAAATATTCACTTTTTTTTTACAAATACAAAGAGAACTCCATCTCCTTCGTAGCAGCAAGTTCAAAATTCAAATTGTAGGTTAGCCATCCTTTTTGTTCATCCATGTAGAAAACTTTATTCTTTTAGACTCAAGTTACTTGTGCTTGTAAGTAGCATATAATAAATTGTTTTGACTAGTTTTTTCTGTGGGTTAGAGAGAGAGAGAGCGCGCGCGCGCCCCCACACACACGCGCGCGCACACACACACACACACACACATATATATCACATATTTATAGTTTTCTTCAATTTTTATACAATTTTACCTGTTTATATATATTTACTATAATTATATTATTTTATAAAATATTAAAAATTAAATATATGTGGGGCTTACGCCTCGTTGAGGCATATGTAAAACGCCTCGCCTTACGCCCACGCTTTTTAAAACATTGCATATAACTAATATTTGATAGTGTAGGGACACATATAGTCCCTTTCCGTAAAAAGAAGGTAGAGGCATATTAATTGAAATCATTAGGTTGTAAATTAAGACCTTAAATACCGATTTCTCATCTTCAAGGCCACCATCAGCAGGCAAGGCATCAATATGGGCGGATTAATATTCATACTTAGAATCCCCATTGAATAACCTATGATATCACCGATTCATAGTATTGATCATCTTCCATTTATATATTGAAAAAATGATTAATCATCTTCCATGTCCTCCTAAATATTCAGTTCAGCTTCCCGGTTGGTTATTTAAGATCTTGTTATTTAGGATTGAGGAATTAGTGTAATTGATCGGCAATTTGTGAGTGACTATTTCGATTCTATCCCTAACAGAGGCACAATCAGAGTTCCTACTTTGGTACTGCTACAGCAAATAGTGGTCATAGCTGAGCAGAAGAAATCATACCATTTTCATCTGTGACCAATGGTGAACAGGATGATTCTCTTGGTTATGCATCATATTTTGTCCTTGTTCCTACCATTCAATGTTCCCCTTCTAATTTATAGGCTTTCAGTTGTACCTTTTTATCCTCTGGGATTTCAATGTAATTGAAGATTCTATCAACTCTATCAATCTAATCAAGAAACTACTTAGTATGTAGATGCCCTTAAAAGAAGGAAGATCAATCTTTAGCTGAAACTCCCCTCGGTAACTTTATTCTTGCCATTGACTTTCAATATCGAATGGATTACCATGATTATTATTTTATCTTGTGCAGAAATCTACTTACTCCATAGCCAGTAGTACAAGTCTAGTTCTTTCCTAAACTAAGAACTATTGTTTTGCAATTGCCTTCTGATAATGGATGTTTGTTGCTCATTTTGAATGTAGTTACATTCCCGCCAATAACTTATCTTCCTTCCTTGCAGATTCCTGCAGAAGAATCAAAGTGCATTTTTCCTGTCCATGTACCATTCTGCGGAAGGTTTTGATGTGGCTGACAAGAAATAGGATAACTGAGTTGGAACTTTTCTTCTCTAGTGTACATTCTATATCACACCTACTATGTATATTCTCTGTTCTCCAATGCAGAACTATGTTGTATTACTAGGGATGTTACTAGTAAATTTTGCTGCATAGTAGCTCGCACCTGTTTTCCTACTTAATGCCTGTGCAGTGGCTGTTCCAGTGTTCTGGTTGTCCAGCCAAATCTATTCTCTTGAAAACAGGTACTTAAGTACAAATAACTCGTGTTGCATATGGGAAGGAAATTTGCTCTGCAATAGGAGGTGTCGACAATGTTGAGGTGCATTGAGTTGTCTTGTCTTACGCTCATCCCTTTAGTCCATAAATTATGTATTTAGCTCATATTAAATAATCTATCTACTTTTACCATATCTGTTATTACTAGAAAGTAAATGCTGCTGCACGTTAGATTTTTTCTGCAAGATGATATTTTTTCCCTTTTTTGTGATGTGGACTGCTAGAGTGGAACGTAGGTTGATAATGATGCCCATGGAGTTGTCATAAAGATGGGATGGTTGGACACAACAAAATCTATTTTGCAGAATGGGCTAGAAAAGTTGTTGATCAAGTTAGGTTAAGCAAGGTGGAGCAAGCCTCTGCTGATCAAGCAAAAAAGCAACAAAATGATTCAAAAGCACGTGTATGCTAGCCTTCTATTAAATCATTGAATAGCACAATTAAGTGTGGACTTTGTAAGAGTTAAAATCAAATATATACCGTTTGCTGAACATCATTTTCTCCAAAACAGGCTCTGCTGTTTAAACAAATGAAGTATAGAGCATCTTCCATTGGCAATAATCAATTTTTTCCTAGGATAAGCACATAATGATCATTGTCATTTGTCATATAGGAAGTATTAAAAAGAAAACTAAAAGTGAAACTTTACACAAGACTAATATGTGGAGTTTCTACAGTTGCACCCTTGCTGTCCCAATCACAAAAAATTAACCACTGCAATTTGTATGATGCCTTGAATAGATGCGTTTCTCTCATCTTCATCAAGACTCGCACCAAAAACAGCAAAACAGCGCAGAAGATCGCCCTTATCTCCGTGAAAACTTGGACAGCAAATATATCACAAAGAAGCAAAATAGTGCAAAAAGAACAACATGCATCACATGGTTTGATCCTTCCTGGATGATATTCCTGTTCAACCGTCTCATATTGTTCTTCACCCCTGCTTGAGCTTTGATCAATGTCATTTGCTGTTATAATGGGAAAAGTGTGAGCTTTTAAGGAAATAGGTAAGTTGTGTAACTTACAAGAATGATTCTATAATCAATAAAATAAACATACATCATGAGAATCTCAGATAGACCGACCAACCAACACATTTATAAACAATACCACACAACTCTAGGAAAGTGTACTACTTCTAACGGCTTGAAGCAATCTATTGCAGCAATTTGCTGAATGGGATAACTACTAGAAATACATCATTCAAATTTACAATCAGTTGAAAATATGCAGTGTATAGTCCAATATATCCCCGCACAAAGTACCCTTAGGCAGGGGTGGCTCAAGTATATCCGGGACCTAAAGCCAAAGTTTAATATGAGGCCTAAATTTTTAAAACAAAGTTATACAATATGTTTTTATTTAAAGTCTATTTTTCTAGCTTTTTGAGATATAAAGTTATTAACAATCTTCTTTATAATCAATTTTCCTAATAATTCATTTTCAATTGACAATATACTCATTTAATCTTTCTTGAGATAATGTTGATTTTAGATAAGATTTTATCGAGCAATAGAAGTATAGAACTATTGGAAGCTTGAATTTCTCGGAGAAAGAAGGTGAGTAAGAATATTAAAGAGAAAGAAAGAAAATATGTAGGGGTTTCTGAAATATGAAGAGATCGGGAAAAGAAATATTGACTTGGACAAATTAAGAAAAGGAGAGTAAATTTTTTATACGTTATCTAATGAAGAAGTAACAAATGAAAAATTGAAATGTTGGGAAAACTATTCTTCTACCCATGTTTAAGTAAGTCAAATTATTACTTTATTTATGTATCTATAGAGATTTCTTTCCTTTTATATTAAAAATCTACTTTTGTATTAAAAGTACTAAGTATTATTTTTTAAATACCTATAATCCTATTTATTTTTTTTAAAATGGGGCCCCCAAAAGGCACAAGCCTTACTACTCAACACATTAGAGCAGGCCCTGCCCTTAGGAACAAAGAAAAAAGAGAAAAATGGAATCAAGTTTGGGCTTATTATTAGATCAAAGGAGGATGTATCTTTCAAATCACTAGAAAACCTATAAGAAAAGCATAGAGAGACTAAGACATTCAGGCAGGTTGGCATGGCAGTAGGTAAGACAAACAAAGGCTACGAGTACACTGTCATTCCCAAAATATTTACAGTAATAACAATTGCAATTCCCAGCAACTACAGAGGGAGAGAGAGTGTTAGACTGTTATCCAGCCTTACGAACATAAATACCAAACAAGCTCCAATATGCAAAAACTTAATTGTTAAGGTATATAAATATATGGAAAAGTGACTAAAATACAGAATATCAAATATACTTGGAAGAAAAGGAGAACAAGTTCATGGCATACCAATTGGTTAATAAAATCATTCTGATATTTTGCTTCAAACTTAATTTCTTCGGCTACCTGCAACAGGAAATATTTATAAGTACTAGCAAAGGATAAGTAGGAATAAAAATCTAAAACCCTGACAAAGATGAAACAACAAGTAAGGCCAACAAATGAGACATTGGAAAAGATGACCTATAAGGAACATATAGTATAAAGATATTCCGGGACTCCTACAACAGGACTTACACCCAAAGAAATGTTCAACTAGAAATACAAAACTTTAGTGCTGCTTGAAAATTCAATCTAAGACATTGCAATTATTAACTCATCTGCATGTGGAGGTCAACAATCAGTGCCAGTGCTAGATACAAGAAAAAGGGACAGTGGGAGGTAGAGAGATGATGTCTTTGTTCTACTGCCGAAATATGCAAGTGACAATCAGATGGTTAATTTTCTTACCTTCTTCAAATAAGATCAAGTCAAGAAGTGATCGATCCTAATACCTTATCGGGACAGCAAGAGTTAGGCACACATCGAATCCAACTTAAACTGGAGACAGAGAAGTATCACACTAGCCATGTCTTTTGGTACCATTTGCAGCTTTTTGGTATTAGTGTGTCCAGGCATCAACGTACTCACCAGATAGCCGGGAGATCAAGAAGACTACATTGGCAGCCGACTATGAAAAATGGGAAGTCGTATTACATCAGCAGAAGTAAAAGATATAACCTCAATGTTGAGCGCAAATTCAGAAATCAATGTTTTTTGGGCCAAGTTGATTTAGACCAGAAAAGAAGGGATTTAGGCTTAAGATTACTCCAAAGAGTGAATTAACATCTTTCTCATAACAGTAGTGTGTGGGCCAACTTGTGCACACCTCAATCATTTCACCGAGTACCTGCTACCTCCAATTGGCAAAAGTATTTTAGGTAACTCTACTTGCCAAGGCTTAGCCATGTGGAAATAAACAACCTAGTGTTTTTGTGTCTCTGCGGGGACTAGAACCCTAGCTCCAAGGTTTGAACCCACTTCATTGACCACTAAGCGACAATCTGGAGTTGATTAACAGCTTTAATTATCCAGTACGATACGAAAAATTAATGGTCAAAGTAAAATTTACATTTCCATTCCCAATTCTAAGATAAAATCCTAATTAAAGGATAAAGAGCAACATTCCTGAATGCAACATTGTGTGGTTTAGTTGAATCCTGAACGCAGTATTGTCATTACACTTCCGTTTGTTCGTGGAAGAGACTTCTACTATCTTCAACCTCTATGCCTAACAAGTTTCACAATGTTTTCTAAGAAATACTGTTATCACTGCCCCAACACAACACATCACCTTATTTAAAATGGATCCATGACATAACACATCACCAAATTTGACATGTACATACATATTAAAGACGCCACCGGTTATGCAAAAAAATATCCTCCAACAAAAAATACAAAATACTAAAATATAGAGCCAAAGACAAGGTGATAGGTAAACATACATTTCTAAGCTGTTTCACTTGCTTGCGAAGACCTGTAATCTCGTTATCTAGGTCCCCGTGCATCGGATCAATCCGCACCTGTATCTCATCTGAACCACCTACTTGCCTCGTACTCAATCCATCTCTGATCAATCAAACAACAAAAGAAAAGAACTCAATTTCTCAAAAATTAACCCAAAAAATGCAAAAAGTGTATTTCTGTTAATTTCCTCCTAATTAGGTTATACTTTGGGTAATTTTTTGTTGCAGAACACTTCTCTATCACAATTCAAATTGTGCAATCAATTAGACCATAAAAAATTATAATTTAAGAAGACGATGATTTTTCTTTTTCAATTTTTCATAGATACCTGGATCTGTGGGAAGCAGCACCATAGAAATCACCGCCTCTATGAGAGCTAGAAGCCATTGAAAGAAAAAACTGAAGGAACCTCGAAACCCTAGGTTCACCAAAAACTTTAAAATATCAATAAAAAGGATTAAGAATTCAACACACCGAAAAATACTTCTGTGCTGCCAAAGATCGTCCAGTTTTTAAAATTATTTTAGAATAGAAGTAGAATTTTGTGTTCAGTTAAGGAAGGTAGCTGTGAGTCACAGCCTGTTACCTTTTTCATTGATGTAAGATGACGTTGGCAGGGCATGTCCACCGTTCGATTAGGGAATCTAACGGTGAAGGGCCGACCACTAATTTGCCAAGTAATGGGAGCTACACGCAGAATATAGATCCCACATTGATAGTAGCAGCTAATCATTGAGTTGCTTGTTTCTTTAACCAATGACTTAATTCCACGTAGGACTAAGCTGTGTGGGGGAATGTAGATTGACCTTTGACATCTTGAACTTTTAGTAATAATTACTCATACCATCCAATTTTCTTTTGTTAGTAGTACTTCTTAATTTTAGGGCTGTTCACAGTTTGATGAAAAACCGATCCAAACCAAAACTAAACCAAACCGATTAAGTAAACAAACTTAGGTTTTGATTTAGATTGGTATTGGTTTTAAATTTTAGAAACCGATAACATTTGGTTTGGTTTTGGTTCCATTATTAAAAAAACCAAAAAAGAAACCGAACCAAACCAATAAATCATATACAAAATTTAATAATTACTTATATATATGATAATATCTTTTATAAATTTTAAATAGTTTATACATTTTAATCATTTTTTTGGACTTTGGTTTATCCTACTTATTTCTTAAAAAATTGCCCAAGCCCAAAACAAAAGAAATAATCTTCCCTAACTATCTCATCTCACGCACGCTTGTTTGCTCTAACCTAACAGAAGAGTGTCAAAAGAAAAACCTACCAGAAGAGTGAAGAAGAGCAAGACCAGTAGAGGCTAAAGCTTGCGAAGGTTTTTAAGAACCTAATGTCTTCAAGTTGAATATTATTTTTTCTTTGTTACTCACTTGATTTTTAATTGATTCAACAAAAGTGCTGCCAATAAATTTTTGTTCTTGCATCTGATAAAATGGGTTCCAATTTTTTTCAGACCATCTCAATACACATTACACAAGCATGAATCAAATGAAATATGATGAGATTACTTCATCTTACACAAGTTTGAATCACTTGGATTGAATTTACACTCATATAAATGCACATACTATCAATGAAGTGTCTGTATTAAGTTGGCTTGATAACAAAAAGAAAATCTGACTGAACAAATTTTAAGAATTGAAACATGTAAGGTTACATGATCATCATTCGGGAGGAACTTTATCTTTTGTCTTCACAAACAAAATCCAATTTAGGGACATTGTAAATCGCACTATCTTTTGATTGATCAGAAGATAATTGACAATAGGGCATTATTTTGGACAGACAAGCTGAAATTCGATGGTGCTAAATCAATTAGGCTCTACGGGTAATGCTATTTCCAATTCCAGCAAAAAATGTGATTACTCGAACAAGAAGCATGTATTATTCATCCGAAAAATTACAGAGACACCAAGGAATTCGATGTACACTACAAAATTGACATAATACATAATTATACTAAAGGAAAAAGCTATGATATTGAAAAGCAATATGTGTGTGCGCACAGAGAGTGAGATTGTTACCTGGAAGAAAGAAAGAGACGACGCCAACGAATGTGCTAGGGGGTAGAAGAGCAGGGAATTCTTTTACGGTGCTAAATCAATTAGGCTATACGAAGAACCCTAAATCTGAATCGTTTGACTTAAATAACCCTGATTGACCCTTGACCCATCCGACCCGCCTCATTTGAAAAGACCCGGTAAGAATTTCTATTATGAGGACTTTAACAAGGGGAAATTACAGTAGATGCTCTTGTAATATGACTCAAATGCAGATATGCCCTCTTTGCTTTTAAATTAAACTCTTAACACCCTTATATTTTGAAAATTTTATACATATATTGACAGAGTTATTCGTATTTGACTATTTCGAATATTTTTTTTGTTTCTCATCCGGTGTTCGGTACCTGCATTGGAGCGCTACTATATCCGGATTTGCGCTGCATAGAGCCCTATTCGGGGGGAAGCGCTTCCTACCAAGGATTTTTCCATATCCAGAACTCGAACCCGAAACCTCTAGTTAAGGGAAGAACAGTCTCATCCACTGCATCACATCCCTCGGTGGTTGCTATTTTCGAATTTTCAAAATCAAACACTTAACTTAAGCCCTTATATAACGAAAATCCTACACAATGGAACATTCATCTAACTAAATAAACTTAAGATATTTGAACAGAAATAATTTAAAATTAAACTAATAAAATAATTGAGAAATGCCTAATATTAAGTATCTTTAACTTTTTGAAAAAATTACAAATACTAGCTTATATGTTCAAAATGCAAGAAAATTATTACTAGTTAATGAGTATATCTTATTATCTAAGTTGTGCTCATTTCCTATTTAAGAGTTTTGAAATATACATGTTCCAATAATGTTTATTCTCCTTTTTAAATAGAAGGCGTGAGCATAAGTGTTTGACAAAAATATTTATTCTCTTTCTAACATTTCATAAGATTTTTATTCTCTTTCTTATTTCATAAGATTATATGTAAACTTTCTATTAGTAAATTTGATTTTTCTTTTAGTTATTTTATTTTAATATACTTAGTTAGAGATATGCCTGTTTTTCAAATCTAAACACTTAGCATTCATGTAAAAAGGAAATACTACTGAAACGAACATTTATATAGAATTTTCACTATATAAGTAGTATAAGCAATTGATTCTAAAATATAAAAATTGGATGTGCAGTTAAATCATATTATAAGGATAGTAGTGTAATTTACCCGTTAAACAACAGATGAATATAGCGTAGCAGATTTATCAAAACTTCCTGGATTATACTAGTGATTTTGTTGATCTCAAATTGACAAATTTTCTTTTACAAAATTCAATGCCCTTAATAAGACCAAAACTTGGCCAGTAACCAAAATGAGTCAAAATTAGTTCATGATTGGCAATTGCGTTAGTACAAGTCCAGTTCTTTCCTAAACTAAGAAATATTATTAGGCAATTGCATTCTGATAATGCATTTTGGTTGCTCGTTTTTAATTGTAATTACACTCCCACCAGTAATTTTACTTATCTTGAAGATTGCTGCAGAAGAATCAAAGTGCATTTTTTATTGACGAGGTCGGTGGCGGAGGCAGGATCTCCGCCAAGGGGTTTAAAAAGAAAAAAGTTAAAAAAATTATAGCTAGTGGGAATGAAAGACCTTATAAAGGTGTTGAACTCCATTGACCACTAAGCTACACTTTTGGACTGTGTCAAAGAAATTTAAAACTTAATATATAGAGGTGAAAAACAGATTTTGTCTTATATATACAGTATAATTTTTCGGCGAAGGGGGTTCGAGTGAACACCTTCCGCCCCTGATCGAGGTACGCCATTCTGCAGAAGGTTTTGATGTGCATGGCTGGCAAGAAATAGGATAGAACGGAGTAATTATTCTGTGATAGTGATACTATAATTCACAGAACTTCGGCGAACTCAAATGGCAGAGCAAATCACACTTATGCTTACTTTTTGCTTTAAAAAACAACACATAAATGCAGAAGAGGGGGGAGGGGGGG
>MCJB01041454.1:0-16461 GCA_002018475.1 Nicotiana obtusifolia | reverse complement strand
GGGGGGTGTTTGCAGATTTTCGGTGTCTAAAGAATGAAGCTATTCTTCAATTTTTATAGCAACGAAGTTGAAATACATGTGCAAAAATTTCAGTTCGTTTGACAAGGTGTCTATTCAATTGGACTGTTTGTTCGCGAATTTGACCGTTAGGAAAGTAACAAATTTAATCCGCGAACTTTAAAACTCCATGCAAAAAATAAATACCGGAAAAAGAAAAGAAAATAAATTTGGTCTAAAAAATTTATCAATCAGTTGTCAAAAGCCAAATCCAAAGTCTAGCCGAGCAACAATTACAACGCAAGGGTTACTCTTTTCTTAACTCTTTAAGAGTTAGACGAAGTGCTTCTACATATAAGCACAAGAATTTTCTTCTTCCTATTAATGAAGGACAAAGTTCCTTTGTAAAAGGAACCAATTTAATAATTCATTTTCATCCATTTCTTTTCCCTTCATTTTCTATTCACGCCTTTACTTTAAAAGCCCCAACAAGTACAACACAAACCAGCGTCAATAAATAGACTATATAATGCAATATCACTAGCTGAAATCTTTCTCGCTCTTTCTTAAGTATATGTGATTCTATACACGCACAGCAACACATCTAAATCTTGTTCTAGTCTCAATGTTTTAATCCGAAAATCGACCGAGTACATGACGTATTAAATATCTATATACTTTATCATATCATTTTCCTACGCTAATAGTATCAAAATATACGTAATTACTGAAAAGTATAACACTGCATGTTAGAATTTTTCTAGAAGATGATTTTTTTTATTTTTTTTGTGATGCGGAGTGCTAGATTGGAACGTAGGTTGATAATGATTCCCATGAAGTTGTGGAGGGGTTGGCTACTTACTGCTTGGGCCCTGATTTGTCACTTGCCAGCAAAGTTAAAAAGTAAAAGTTCAGAGCTAGATTGGACCGCAGATTGATAATGATCCCTCTTTTGTTTATGAATTATGAGGGTGAGGTGCCCAAGATTGAGAGGTGGTTAGAAATCTAAGAATCAAGTTAGAATTGAACCTTGATCCACGAGAATGAAAAGTAAAAGCTTAGAGCATTTTTCCGTTTGAATTTTTTAATCATCCGAGTTAAGCACTTTTCAAATAAATCAGTTGTATTAATCAGAAATCTAAGGATCAACCGGTTGGTCATCACTTTAAAATTATTTTTTTATTTAATGAAATAATTCATATAAAATAGATTATTCATCAACCATTTCTTTTAATAATCATCATGTATGGTTTCATAACTTAGACCAGTTAGTCCTTAATTAGGACGAGAATAATTATTGGTCAAGTAATCATTTAGCACATTAGAGGACCCGGCATCCTTCTTTAAACTCCATAAGTATTCATCAATTTTTCACAATTATTAACGTGTACGGATAAAATCGGGAGTAATGTCTACTCTGATTCCTTGATAAAAGAACGAAGAGGGAATACGGGATCTGTGAGATTATAATCGAGGCCAGAGACCCGTCGAGACTCGGGAAGGATGAACGATATATCCAACATCGGACGCGGTAAAGCGACGCATCCTGGACCGAGTATGACTTCTAGACCTCGGGAGACGCGGTGGACGGTTATGCACGACTGATAAGGGCTGCAATACTTGCCCTCAACGAGATATCACATCGCGAATCTCGCTCGATGTCGATTATGGATGAACAATACCGACAAAAGAAGATTATTACCTTTTTTAGACTTGTACTAGGACTGAAACTCTCCTACTATATAAAAGGAAAGTTTTTCTTTAGTCTGAGACATGGTAACACACAATTCAAGGCAATAAAATTTTATTTTTATCTTCTAGATACTATTAAGAACTTTGCTCGCTTGTATTATTCTTCATTCACGACTAGGCTCGAATCGAGGGTCTAACGGAGGATGAGGTTATTGTTCAATCTAAGATCATACTTAATCATATCATTGTGATTGCTTTGATCATTTATTTCGTCTTTAATTCATTTATCTGCTATTCTTAGTTATTTGTGTTGAATAAAATAACACATCCTTTAAACCACGTACAAATTTAATTGTTACCTAATTTTGGGGTAAACAGTTTGGCGCCCACCGTGGGGCAAAGGATAATAGTGGTGATTTGATACGATTCTCTATAACACACCCTATTTTAAACTTGTTCTTTAAAATCTTAATTTCAGGTCAGCCCAAAAAGGTCAAACTTTCAGTTTGCTCACTTGAACATTGAAGCTGAGTCTAGCCATCGGCGAAAATAATAATTTGGTGCCCAGCAACAATGTGCTTCCTGCCGATCCCAGCGGTGTCCCAGCTGCCGACCCCGTCGATGCTGACTCGCAGGTGGCCATTAACATCAATTTTGCCAACTGAGTCCGAAAACAGTGTTCGCGGGGGACCCCGACAAACAGCTTGAGAAGCGCCCGAAGGCAAAGGTGATGGGGTGATCCTACGACTGATTTTCGAAATGCTGCAGGCTCAACAAGCGGCAATAGCACAGCTGCAGAATCAAAGCCACGCCCCTCAATAGGGTCGAGCCCGAACAATCCCGAGAAAGCACCCGAAGAGACGAACAAATTACCGAGAGACCGGGTGAAGTCGAGCCCGGGGTAAATCCTGAGGTAATGAAAATGCTCGAAGCATTGACAAAACGGGTGGATTCAGGTGAGAAAATGATTGAGGCTAATGACAAGAATATGAATACATACAAGTCTAGGGTCAATCAGATCCCGAGAGCACCATCGATATTTAAGGGGCCGGACTCCATGAAATTTATACGGAAGCCCTTCCCTCCGAGCGCGGCACCAAAGCCGACCCCAAAGAGGTTTCGTATGCCTGACATCCCCAAATATAACGGGACCATGTATCCAAATGAGCATGTGACCTCCTATACATGGGAAATCAAGGGGAACGATTTGGAAGACGATGGCATTGAGTTGGTGTTACTGAAGAAGTTTTGGGGAGACTTTGTCCAAGAGAGCAATGATATGGTATCACAACTTGCCCCCAAATTCCATTGACTCGTTTACTATGCTTGCAGATGCTTTTGTAAAGGACCATGCCGGGGTCATCAAGGTCGAGACCAGAAAGTCAGATCTCTTCAAGGTCAAACAAAGGGATTACGAGATGCTCAGGGAGTTCGTGTCAAGATTCTAGATGGAATGGATGGACCTACCACCAGTTGCAGATGATTGGGCCGTTCAGGTATTCACTCAGGGGCTCAACCCCCGAAGTTCCTTGGCCTCTCAATAGCTAAAACAAAATTTGATGGAGTACTCGGTGGTAACCGAGGCCGACGTCCACAATAGGTACCAGTCGAAGATCAGGCTCGAGGATGACCAACTCGGGGCCTCTTCTGGATCTGTTTACCCCATCAGGGCCGACGATAGATCTAAGAGAGCAATCGATCAAGATCCAAGACCGGTCCGAGATCGGTATCAACCATACAACGCGGACCGAAGGGGAAATAAATCCGGGCGTCACCCTGCAAGGAACGAGAATAGAAGTGATTGACGGCCTAGTAGCCGAGGTCTAATGAGAAAAATAGGTTTGACAGGTCGCTCAGGAGTATGGAAGCACCGAGATTATCGGAGTACAACTTCAATGTGGATGTTGCCAGCATTGTGTAAGCCATAGAATGCATCAAAGAGACCATGTGGTCCCGACCATTATAGTCCGACCTTACCCAAAGAGATCCTAATTTGATGTGTAAGTATCATGACACTCATGGTCATATGACTGAAGATTGCCGAAAGTTGAGAGAAGAAGTTTCCTGATTATTCAACAACGGGCACCTCCGAGAATTCTTGAATGAGCGAGCTAAAAACCACTTCAGGAACAAGGATGCCACCAAACAGGTCGAACAAGAGTAGCCTCAGCACGTGATCAACATGATCATAGGAGGGGTCGATGTTCCCCGAAGACCAATGAAAAAACGCACTAAAGTATCAAGCACAAGAGAAAAATGCACCCGGGATTATATTTCGAAGGGAGCCATTTCATTCAGCGACAAAGATGCCGAGGGCATCGTACAGCCTCACAACAATGCACTTGTAATATTTGTACTTATCAATAATCTCGAGTTAAACGTGTGTTGATTGATCCAGGTAGCTCGGCCAACATCATCAGATGAAGGATTGTAGAGCAATTGGGGTTACACGACCAAATCGCACCGGCAGTTCGGGTATGGAACGGATTTAACATGGCGTGTGAGAACACAAAAGGAGAGATAACCTTTCCAGTAAACACCGTCGGGACAATCTAATAAACGAATTTCTACATAATCGAAGGGGACATGAGGTACAACGCTCTATTCGGAAGGCCATGGGTCCACAACATGGCGGTGGTACCCTCGACCTTACACCAGGCGTTGAAATTTCCCACACCCGGGGGAGTTAAAACGGTCTATGGAGAACATCCGACCGTAAGGTGATATTTGCCGTTGACGAGGTAATACCGGTGCCCGCAATTTCGACATCAAGGAACATGAAACCAACCAAAAAGGAAGAGGTTAAATAGCAATCGCTGATACCAGCCTCGGCGAACCGGAGAAACAGCAAGAATGAGGAGCAGACTAGGAGGGCGATTATGGCGTCTCGAGATCATAGCTCCTGATGACACTGACACCACCAAATCAATGGTTGAAGAGTTGGTAAGAGTCATATTAATCGAGCATCTATCGGATCGAAAGGCATACCTGGGCACGAGGCTAACCCCTGAGCTTAGGAAAAAATTTATTGTTTTTCTTAAAGCTAACGCCGATTATTTTGCTTGGTCCCATCTTGACATGACAGGTATCCCACCGGAGGTAACACCACTCACAAGCTGGACTTGGACTCGAAGTTCCATACGGTTAAGCAGAAGAAGAACCATTGTCCGAGATCAAACATGCATTCATCAAGGATGGGATATCAAAACTTCTAAAAATAGGATCTATCCGGGAAGTTAAATACCCAGATTGGCTAGCTAACATAGTGGTAGTAAACAAAACGTGTCCTAAGGATTCTTTCCTTTTGCCTAACATCGATCGAATGATCAACGCGATGGTTGGGCACGAGATACTCAGTTTTCCCGACGCCTACCCCGGGTACAACCAAATTCGGATGGACCCGGACGATCAAGAAAAGACTTCTTTCATAACCAAATTAGGCATCTACTGCTATAATGTAATGCTGTTTAGATTAAAGAACCCCACTGCTACCTACCAAAGCCTGGTAAACCGGATGTTCGAAGAACAAATAGGGAAATTAATAAAAGTTTATATTGATGATATGTTGGTCAAGTCCTTGCGAGCAGAGGACTATTTGAAACATTTGCGGGAAACCTTCGACATACTAAGGAAATACAACATAAAGCTAAACCCAGAGAAATGCGCATTCGGGGTCGGTTCGGGAAAATTCCCCAGGTTCATGGTATCCAATCGGGGGATAAAGATCAACCCCGACAAAATAAAGGCCATAGAGGATATCACCGTAGTGGACAACGTCAAGGTAGTTCAAAGACTAACCGGGCGTATAGCCGCATTGGGCCGGTTCATCTCGATGTCATCAGACAAGAGCCATCGATTTTTCTCACTGTTGAAGAAGAAGAATAAATTTTCCAAGACTCTGGAATGCCAGCAACATTTGGAAGAACTCAAGCGGTACCTGTCGAGCCCTCTTCTACTGCACACTCCGAAGGCAGACGAATAGTTATACCTCTACTTGGTGGTTTTCCGAGGTGGTGGTAAGTGGTGTCTTAGTCCGGAGGAAGAAGGTCCACATTTTCCTATTACTATGTCAGTAGAACTCAAGGCGATGCCAAATCGAGATATCCTCACCTGGAAAAGTTAGTACTCGCTTTGCTAAGCGCTTCTAGGAAGCTAAAGTCGTACTTTCAATGTCACCCTATATGTGTCATAACCTCTTACCCGCTGAGGAATATCATGCATAAGCCTGAGCTCTCGGGTCGGTTGGCCAAATGAGACGTAGAGATTAGCGGGTACGACATCGAGTACCGACCCCCAACTGCCATAAAATCTCAAATTTTGGCAGACTTCGTGGCCGACTTTATGCCGGCCTTAATACCCCAAGTCGAAAAGGAATTATTGCTCACCTCGGGGACTAATTCAAGAATCTGGACCTTACATGGACGGTGCCTCCAACACGAAAGGGTCGGGGCTCTGTATCGTGTTAAAACCACCCGCGGGAAATGTAATCAGGCAGTCTATTAGAGCAGTAAAATTGACTAACAATGAAGCTGAGTATGAGGCCATGATTGCACGTTTAGAGCTGGCTAAGAGCCTTAGGGCCAAAGTGATCGGAGCCAAATGCGACTCCCCTTTGTCGTAAATCAAGTCAACGAAATGTTTGAAGTAAAAGAAGAACATATGTGGAGCTACATGGACAAATTGCAGGTGACCCTGCACCAATTCAAAGAATGGACTCTGCAGCATGTACCTCAAAACAGTGAAGCCGATGCACTGGCCAACTTGGGGTCATCTGTCGACTCCGATGAATTCAGCTCGGGGTAGTGGTACAACTGATGAACTCGGTGGTAGAAGAAGGTCACACCGAAGTAACCTCGAAAAGTTTAACTTGGGATTGGAGAAACAAATACATAGAATACCTAAAGACAGGAAAATTGCCTTCGGATCCCAAGGAATCGAGAGCCCTGCGCACCAAGGATGCCAGATTTTGCTAAGTCGAAGGGGCATTATTCAAGAGATCCTTCTTCGGTCCACTGGCCAGATGCTTAGGGCTGGGAGAGACCGAAAATGCCATGAGAGAAGTTCACGAGGACACTTGCGGGAACTATTCGGGGGCAGAATCCTTAGTTCGGAAGCTAATCAAAGCCGGCTACTACTGGAATGAAATGGAGAAGGATACGAAAGACTTCGTATGAAAATGCGACGAGTGCTAAAGACATGCCCGGATGATCCATCAACCGGGAGAGATGCTCAACTCGGTCCTGTCTCAGTGGCCGTTTATGAAGTGAGGAATAAACATCATCGGTACCCTGCCATGGGCGCCAGGTAAAGTTCAATTCATACTATTCATGATCGATTATTTTTCCAAATAGGTCAAGGCTCAGGCGTTCGAGAAGGTCTGAGAGAAAGAAGTCAAAGACTTCATCTGGGATCACATATTATGTCGATTTTGGATACCAACTGAGATCTTATGCGACAACGGGAAACTGTTCGTAGGCAGCGAGGCGATTAAGTTTTTAGAAGATCACAATATCAAGAAGATATTATCAACACCTTATCACCCTAGTGGAAACGGGCAAGCGGAATCAACGAACAAAACTATAGTCCAAAACCTGAAAAAGAGGTTGACTGGTTCTAAAGGGAAGTGGAAGGAAATCTTGCCCGAAGTCCAATGGGCATACCGCACGACTTCGAAGTCAAGTACCGGGGCGACCTTGTTCTCTCTAATATATGGAGCATAAGCCTTAATACCAGTTGAGGTAGGGGAACCGAGCCTCAGGTTCTGGTATGCTACCAAAGAGTCAAACGGTGATACCATGACCACGAGCATGGCATTGTTAGATGAAAGGCGGGAAACCGCCTTGGTCTGAAGAGCCAACCTCCGACATTTTTAAGTCGGGAACTTGGTTTTGAGAAAGCTAATAATACACACCAGGAACCAAATGAAGGGAAACTGCACCGAAATTAGGAAGGACCGTATCGAATCGTCGGAATACCCGACAAAGGCTCATATAAACTCAAAGCGGGAAACGGTGTACAACTACCAAACAACTGAACGTGGACACTTAAAGCGGTACTAGTGCTAAGGTACTGACATAATTCCTTTCTAATTTAGTTACATTCGAGACTAACATATGTAGGTACTCGGCCAGGAACGAACGTGACTATTAGGTTTGAAAGCACGTGTTATACTCTTTTTCCCTTGAACCGATTTTGTCCTGAAATGGGCTTTTTGGCCAGGTTTTTAACGAGGTAACATTAAAATGTGATACCTTAGTTTTGAAGACCGGCCTTAAACTAGAATTGATGATCATTTGCACCGAATCAACGGTATCTGAGTCCTCACAAGTTTGGCCTCGAATACCGGGGGCCATCCCCTAGGTTAGGATTCTTAGAAAAGGAGAATTCTATATGTCAAAAGCCAAGGCTTAGTGATTAGGATTAATTTGTAAGGGTCAAACGGTCATGCGAACCGTTCCCACATAGTCCACTCTAGCCACGGCACAAGGATTATGCGCCTCTGATCATGTACCTTGCATATTAAACAATGAAAGAAACCTCTGCTTCTGTTACACTTTATTACTGCACATTTCACTTCTTCGATCCTGGATCCTATAGCCCACTGGATACCCCTACTCGGAGACTATCGACCAATAAAATTCGGACGGCTCGGGCCACTGCATCCCGGAGGCACCAAGCCTATTAGGCAGTGCCCCAATACGAAAGGCTACAGCCGCCCTAAAAAAGGCTCGGAGACGTTCAAAGTCCGTACTCAGAAAGTAAGGCCCTTACGAAAAATCAAAACCTAAAGGTTACCCTTGGCAAAAACGTTATCTAAGACACTTAAGCATCTTAAAGGCCTTCGATTTTATTGAAGACTCGAAGCCACAAGTAATCCGTAGTTGCCATCGAAATCGAGCCCCATTTGGGCCTCTGAAGAACGGATGCTCTAGACCATATTTGATTTTATGCTAAGGCATTAAAAATGATACACAAATAAACAACTGCAAATAAATGTTGGAAAGTAAAGATACGGTATTGCCAAAAGGGAAATTTTTTATATATTCCAAAAATTATTTACAAAGGCACGATAAAGTGGCTTCAAAATAAACAAAAATGAAAATATACAAGGAAAAACTAAAAAGAACTAAAGCATTTATGCCTGGTCTTCACGGGGGCTCGACTCGTCACTAAAACTGTCAGAACCGCCGGAAACCTCGGAGCCTTCGAGACCCTCAGACTCATAAAGTTCCTTTGCCTCTGCCTCGAGTCTCTTGGCTTCCTCAATCTCCGCCGACGGGTTAAAACCTCGGGCATGGATCTCCTCGAGGGTCTCTCTTCGGGATAGCCACTTTACGTACTCGGTCCTCGTCTTCAAGCGAGCCTCGACTATCTCCATATCAGCCTATACTGGGCCAGTATTTCCTCGACGTCAGAGGAATCAATAGAAGTTGCCTCTATTTTGGACCTCAGCACTGCATATTCTTGGCCGAGGGTATCCTGTTCCGTGACGGCTGAGTTCAGCTATGCCCGGAGTTCATCATTTAGCCGAGACCACTTGTCGACCTTGTCCTTTGCCACTCGGAGTTGGTCCTTGGCCAATGGCAGCTCCTCTTTTGCGGCCTCCTTTTCCGAAGCCAGCAGGTCCATCCTGCCCTTCCACGCCTCGGTCGTGGCCTTGACCTCGTCCATCTCAGTCCGAAGCTGGTCGATCAGGTTTGCCTTCTTTTGGACATGCGAAGTTGCATTGTTAGTCACCATGAGTAACTTCTTGTTTTTAGCCTCAAAGATCCTTACCTTCTCGACTAGGTTGGCATGCTCCTGCTTCAAGGACAAGGCCTCCTTCTGAGCTTTTTCTAGCTCGACTTGGAGAATTGGGAGGTCCTTGAGGGCCTCGTCTTGTTGTTCGCTAAGAGATCCTTACCTGGTTCAGTTCCTGTTGCGCCTCGTTGAAGAGACTTGACGTGCCTACTTCGTTCATCTTTGCCTGGTCCTCTTCGGTCACAAGGCAACGAAGGTAGCTGGCTATGCCCACCGGAGCGGACAAGGCCCGGGCATCCGTAGAGATAGTAAGAACGACTGTTCTCTTACGGTCGAGGTCCACACTCAAGGTAGGGAACTGCTTCACTAGTTTCGGGCTCTAGCTCGGCTCGCCCCCTCCTAATAGCACATCCTTTTTTGGGACCTCCAAGTGACCAAGGCCGAAAAATTCCTCCAATGCAGCCATGTCCATGCCATTAAAAGAACGTATTGAGAGCATCATCTGGGCCCGACGCCGTCTCGTTTGATTTCTCTTTTCCTGCTTGAGCCTCTTTGAGAACAGACTCAGTATAGGACGGCGTCTCCACGATGTCAATGACACTAGTTATCTCCTTCGGGACGGGAGCGGCTTCTTGGGAGGTCGTGATCTCCGTGTCTCCCTCTGGTTCCCGAGCTAGAGAGGGATCGACCTTGTGGTCATCTATCCCGGTTTCCGTCTGCTCCCCTTTTTGAGGGTCGACTCATGAGCAATGAATTCAAGGTCGTCGTCCTCGTGAGTATCCCTGAGCCGGTAAAGGGAATCAGAGTCCGGTACCCTAGACTTGGTTCTCTTTTTGATTTTTCGAACTCGGATGGTCATCCTCTCCTTCTTCTTCACCTTGGCATCCTGGGAGCCCGAAGACTTCCTCTTTTTCCTCTTTTTCTCCTCCTTTGCGGCAGTCCCGGGCTGTCCAAAAGCGAAGTGTTCGGCAAGCAAGGACGGATCCTCGCCCTCATTCAACGGCCTGAGCTCGATGGTCTTGGGAAAACCTGTAAGAAAAAAGAAGATTTAGTGATGTGTAAACCAAGAGTATGAAGGTAATTATTCAGGAGAGAGCCTCACCATGGGAACGAGCCTCCCACTTGTCCTTCGAGAGCTTGCGCCATGCATGCTCGGAGTATGGAATCTATTTGCAGATACACTTGATCCACTCCTTGAAGCGGGGGACTGCATTAGGAACTTAGGGAATTGTTGCACAACAACAAACACATGCAATTAGAAAAAGAATAACAGGGAATGCCAAATACTCGAAAAGGAAAAGACTTACGGGAGCCATTCCACTTCTCCGGGAACGGTAGAAATTTGGAGGGGGATGAGGTCTTCGGTTTTCACTCGAACAAACCTCCCCTGCCAGCCTCGATCTAGGTCCTCGTCGATGCTTGAGAACGGAGCCTTGCTTGCTCGGCGAACGAGCTTGATCAAGCCCCCTCAAAAAATTCGGGAACTATATAGACGAAGTATGGTCGAGGGTTAACCGAGGTGCTTCGGTGTTCACTACTAGAAAACAGGTCAAAAGCGACCGAAAAAAGGGACCAAAGTTGGTCACAATTTACCCAAAAGCGACCAAAAAGCGACCAAAACGGCCTGGTCAGTATTCAGGTGGTCACAAACAATTTGCGACCAAAGTTGGTCGCAAATTTACGACCAACATTGGTCTCTATCACAAAAGGACCAAACATTCTGGAAAAACATATAGAGACCGACTTTGGTCGCAAATTAGCGACCAATGTTGGTCGCTATATTTTTTTTTAAATTAATATATTAATTTTTTTTTAAATTCTTAATATGCGACCAATGTTGGTCGCTAATCAAAAAATAAGTTAGCGACCAAAGCCGACCAACTTTGGTCGCTAACTGTTAAATTTTTTTTTATTTTTTGATTAGCGACCAACTTTGGTCGCTATACTCCCAGATTTTAATAATCTGGGTAATATAGCGATCAACCTTGGTCGCAAAATTTAATTTTTTTTTTTTTTTTTATATTTGCGACCAAATAGCGACCAAGGTTGGTCGCTAATTTGTAGATTTTTTTTTCCAGCAAAATAGCGACCAACTTGAGACTTTGTTGGTCGCTTTTTTTGGTTCATTTTTTTCAGAAATTGCCTGTTTTGGCAGCTACACCACCTGCCAGCTTACCAAATTCCTAAAATAGGCATTTTATGCCATGAAAACAAGAACAACGACAACAACAACAACAAACAACAACAACGACAACAACAACAACAATAAACAATAACGAGAATAACAACAACAATAAACAACAACATCATTAAACAAAAACATTAAACAATAACAAAGTATAAAGTTCAAATGAACTTATACATTAGTTAAATGTTATTACAATTCAACGTTTACTAATGTCTACATCATGAGTGTCATCGTGGGATGAAGTGTCATCACCATGTTGTGGATAAGGGTGTTGTTGTGTAGGATCGGAGGGATGATAACGGGGATGATGGGAGGAAGTAGCAGGGGGAGGGTGACCATCTGGCGATGATTCACGAGACCAGGGAATCAGAAAAGCGCCAGAAGCCAAGAGAGATTTGAGCTGCTCTTGTATGGCAACATACTGAGCATCTCTAAACTTTTCTCTTTCTTCTCTAACCTTCTCTCTTTCCTTGGCATCTTCTAGCTCGGCTGTGAGCTTTGCCAAATTCTCCCGCATAGAGGAGAGGCACTCTTCATCAAGTTGCTCCGCTTGCGAGGAAGCGCCTATTCCTTGCATTCCACACCTATAGCGGTGGAATTTCTTAGCGGGAAGCCCGTATACCTTCCCCCCTTTTGGACCGCCAGCAGCCTGCGTCCATAATCTTTCAGCATCCTCGTCCGATGGTTGGATTGGGTCGCCGATGAAGATGGTGGCTGGCTGCGTACAAATTCTTCAACCTCAGCTGTGACGCGACTCTATAAGAAAAATTACATAGAATTAGTATTCAAAAGTTATATAAAACTAAATCAAAGTACTTAATGAAAATTGAAAACTTACATGTACAGCCGAGGCTCGGTCCTCGACCCACCTTTCTTCGTCCGAATCTTTCTTCTTCTTGACAGTATGAGTTTGCTTGAATAACTCATCTTGCCTGATCGGATGGCCTAACTTCTTCTCCTGAAAAGTCATAAATTTTAATTAATAAACAGATTAGACGTTGAAAATTAAAATTAAATTAAGCAATTACGTACCATTTTCCTCTTTATTGAACCGAAGCTGATCGCACCTCCAGTGTGCAGAGAGCCTCCCGTCTCCGAAGCACGAGCTTTCTTTCCTTGCTCGTACTTATTTAGGAAATCTGTGGTTGCCCATTGCCTTTGCAGATCAGTCCAAAAACCATCTTGCAACCAGGAGGGCTTCTGGTTCGACCTTCTAGCGTTGGAAAAGCAATGGGACAACCGCTTGCGAGCCTTGAGATGGAAGTTTGCAGCTACCTCCGCACTATAGCGGTGTTCCCATACACACTTGCTCTGTATTTCAGAAGTTAAGTATTTAGATGGAAATATCATAAATATAAATAATTGTACTGCTTAAAAGAACATTTATACCTCGAATTCATTGAAAATTGCCTCCTTAAGCGAGAATGGAAAATCACTCCAAGTCGCATAAGGGCCATCATATAGCTTTCGAGTTGCTTGGGTGATTATCCTCGTTGTAACATTNAAAAAAAAAGACACATTAATATCTTAGTAAAACCGTACAAAACAATAAACATTAAAAATAACAAATAACTCTTACCCGTCACCCTCAGGGACGATAATGATCCTGCCATACTGATCACGATGCACCTCCTCGTCATCATCACCATCACCGTCCGAACGATGTGCATCAGGGGCATGTGTGGAAGGTGTAGGGGGGTCAGAGGTAGAATCCCGCAGGCGAATGCCTGTAATAGATGGAGTCCCCGATGAAGATGGCTGCGAGCCCTGCGACGCAGTTGTATGGGCCGCAATGGGACATGTCACTGATTGCTGTGACCCGAGTGGCTGCGACCCGAGTGGCAGCAACCCCAGTGGCTGTGACCCTAGTGGCTGCGGCGCTGATGACTGTGATCCATGTGGATGTGACATGGACCGATGCGGTCCATGCGATGAAGATGGCTGAGATCCACGTGGATGTGCGGTAGCTGGACTGTACGTCGGACGTACAATCCTAGGGCCCTGTGATGAAAGACCTGGTGTCTGCACGAATGTGTAGGGCTGGTAATGCTGGGGCAGCTCAGAATAGCCCTGGGGTGGAGGAAAATACGTAGGTATAGGCGACTCTGGAATGGCAAGACAAGTTGGAGTGTAATCTTCTACCCTCCTCCTTTGTTTCTTACCTTTTTCTCGACCCCAAGAACTACTAGAATCAACGTTACCTCGACCTTTGCATGTCATCTGCATAATATAATACATATTTAGATTGAAAGATATAAAGAAAATATATAGCTATAAACGAGAGTTGTTAAAGAAACCAACTGTTTAAAGCTCATCGTCGTATAGTTCCTCGTCCGAGAATTCTTCTTCCTCGGTAGTTTGAGCTTCATCAGTTGATACTTCTTCCTCATTTTCTGTAATTCTTACTTCGGAAATACCAACTTCTTCCAGTATGTGTTCACGATGTTCCAAATCATTTTCTAAAACTTCGTCCACTATTTGGTCAACAGTGGAGATATCATTTTGATATGCAACATCTAACACATTCTCAACTTCCACCCTACCCATAGGCTTGGTTTTTATAACAACCCACCAATCAGACTTATTCTGCCGTAATGGATAAGGAGCATAATACACTTGCCTAACATTATGTGCAATTATGAAAGGATCATAGCGATCATACTCCCTCTTATGATTAACCTCAATGATGTTGTACTGACTCTAGTACCTCTTGTTGGGTATGGGTCAAACCACTTACATCTAAAGAGTATCAATTTCTTGTATGGCCAACCTGAATATTCTAGTTCAATTATTTCTTTGATCACACCATAGTAATCAATATCTCCATCTTGGTTGCCATCAGCACCTTGAACCCACACCCCACTATTGTTGCTATTTTTATTTTTAGAGAATCCTCGGTATGGAACTTATATCCATTCACAACGTACTTAGACATTGTTCTGACCTCAACCCCAGGTCCCCAAGATATATCTTTCAAAAATTGGTTTACACCATTATGGATTATTTACCTACATATTGTTAAAAAAAATTCATATGTCAGCATAACTTCCAAACATTGTTTACTTACGTAGTGTTAGAATATTTTAAGGAGAAACTTACAAATTGTTTGAACCAAGTATCAAATCTCGTATATACAGCATCATGGCCAAATTGATTGACGAAGTGACTGTGACACATCAAACATTTTTAGTAGTTGCATTGAGATGTAATTGCAGTAATTGTTATATTTTAATAACTGCTAAATAAATACTTACTTGAGAAATGGTACGACTTCGGGACAATTTAGCAACACGTGAAGTGTAGCTGACTTGAACTCCACATCGCTCAAACTCCTCTTTCTAACATCTTTAGAACATCGGCCTGGTTGATTGAATATGGACATAGGCGGATATGACGGATCATTCATAAGGTCGACTGTGTGCCTGTTGGGCCTATTCCTAGCACATGCCACATTACTCTCAAAATAATAAGAGCAAAAATAGGCAGTCTCCTTTGCAAGATATGCTTCGCATATAGATCCTTCAACCCTGTTCCTCTGTCTAACAAATTGTTTGCATTTGCCGATTGTCCTATCATAATTTCAGGTTAGCCAAGAACATTAAAATAAAACAGAAAATTACATCAAACATATAATATTACCTCTCAAATGGATACATCCATCTGCATTGAACGGGCCCTCCAAGTCATGCCTCGTGTACAAGGTGGATTGGAAGATGTTCCATCACATCAAAAAGCCCACATGGAAATATCCTTTCCAGCTTAGAAGAGGTGACATGAATGTTCTGGTCCATCTGCAGTAGGTTTTCTTCCCTTAACGTGGAAGAACACATGTCTTTGAAGAACAAACTGATCTCTGTGATGGGTTTCCAGATTCTTTCAGGCAAACCACTAAATGCAATAGGCAGTAAGGTCTCCATGAAGACATGACAGTCATGACTTTTCAAATGACTCAACTTCCCCGCCTCCATATCAACTTTTCGCCCAAAATTCGAAGCATAACCCTCAGGCATCTTCAGTTTCGCTACCCAATCACAAATTTGCCGTCGTTCATCCAAAGTGAATGTGTAACTTGCTTTGGGTTTGAACACCTTACCATTGTGTGCTGTTTGCAAGTGTAGTTCAGGCCGCCTGCAATATTCTTGCAAGTCCATTCTAGCCTTTGCATTATCCTTGGTCTTACCTTTAACATCCATCACTGTGTTGAACAGATTATCAAAATAGTTCTTCTCAATGTGCATGACATCAAGGTTGTGACGGAGAAGATTATCCTTCCAATAAGGCAAATCCCAAAATATACTCCTTTTCACCCAATTGTAACACCGTATCCTGGGAATCTATAAGGTGGAGCTTCAGTAACTTTACTGAAGCTCTGGACCCTCTCCCAAATTTCCTCTCCTGAAAGTATCGGAGGTGAAAAATCACATTCAATTTTATTCTTTCAGAATGCATTTTTCATCCCTCTAAACTCATGATCAGGAGGCAAGAACTGACGATGACAATCAAACCATGATTGCTTTCGGCCATATTTCAAAGTGAACGCTTTACTATTTTCCATGCAGTACGGACAAGCTAGTTTCCCAGCAGTCATCCACCCAGACAACATTCCATACGCAGGAAAATCATTAATTGTCCACATTAAATTGGCACGCAAATTGAAATTCTGTTTGGTTGATACGTCATATGTTTCAACACCATCATACCACAACTGTTTTAGCTCGTCAATCAGTGGTTGCAAATATACATCAATTAAGCTTTTTGGATTACGTGGACCAGGGATAATACAGTTCAAGAATATGTATGGACAAGTCATGCACAACTCCGATGGTAGATTATATGGTGTAACA
>MCJB01041443.1:50324-86061 GCA_002018475.1 Nicotiana obtusifolia | reverse complement strand
CCTTTTCGACACCGATCTCAGGGGAGGTACCGGTTCCCTCCGCAGCAAACCCGGGGACTTCCCGAGGGCTTTTATTATGTCTAAGACTCCCTGCCTCATCGGAGTCCTCACTCAGCTCGGCAGCGGCATCGGGGGTTTTGGCCTTCCGAGCCGCCATTTTCCTCCTTTTCTTTTTCTCGGGCTCGACATGATCGAGAGCCCTTATCTTTTTCTTTCCTCCTTCCTTCACCGATGCAGGAAGGGGACGAGGAACGGTCCCACTAACAACTGATACCAATCGATCTGATAGATTCGAGCACAGATGAGGCTCACTATGATTCTTGGCCTCCCAGATACCTTTGGATATCTCTCTCCAGGCCCGTTCAGAATATGATCTCTGGGCCACGATTTTTCTAACCCAGTCTTTCAAGTCATTGATCGCACCCGGTGACTTGCGAACGGCTGCACATGATTATGAATCAGTTATATGTCAAAAATCAGTAATGGAAGGATTAAGTATAGGAATACTTACGCGTCATGTTCCACTTCTCAGAGAACGGCATACTATCAGCGGGGATCAGATCGGAAGTTTTTATCCGAACATACCGGCTCATCCAACCCCGATCCCTGTCCTCGTCTACTGCTCGAAAACGCGGCCTTACTGGCCCGGCGAGCTAATTTGATCAGTCCCCCTCGAAACAATCGGGGATTGTACAGCCTGAGTAGATGGTCGAGGGTGAAAGGATGCCCCCCCTCGACCTTATCTATAAAGAAACGAAAAAGGTAGATTATACGCCATACGGAGGGATGCATTTGAGCTAAAGTAACTTGATACCTCCTACAAAATTCCACAATCATGGGATCTACAGGCCCTAATGTGAATGGATAGGTGTACACACTAATGTACCCCTCTACGTATGTGGTTATGGACTCGCTGGGGGAAGGTATTATTACTTCTTTATCATCCCAATGGCAGTCGGCCTTGACCCTGTCAAGGTATTGTGGGGTAATGGAACTAATATAGTCTGAAACCGGTTCACCTCGACCGGGTACAGAAGACGGCTTCTCGACTTTAAAGTCAGTATCTATATAACATCCCGTTGGTATGAAGGCCTTCAATGGAGGTTCCACAGAAGGCTCCTCAATACCGATGGGCTCAGCCTCTTCAACAGGCTGAGCAGGGGACGATTGTCTATGGGGAACCGATTTTGATGTTTTAGCCATGGAAATAAAAGGAAGCAGAAGGATTCAGAAAGATTTTGAGACGAAGAAGATGAACAGTCTGACCAGAGGAGACTCAAAAGAGACAAAGTGAGTTAATATGTGGAGACAAAGTGAGTTAATATGTGAGGACAAAGTGAGTTAATACGTGAAGACAAACAGATTAAGCTGAAGGGGAAGGAAGTATTTATACTTTTTCAAAAAAGCGGAGGCACAGAGCACGAGGTATAATGCAGTGGAAAAGTACTAGGTTCTGCAAAAAAGGTGCGCAATGATTGCCTACATCGACGGTTGTGCACGTCATTATGATGCCGTCATATATAAAATCTTTTTGGGGATCGGTGACTTTGGCGGTTGTGTTTTCATCACACATTTTATGATAAGTATCGATCGTTTGAGTAGTGAGCCCGAGATCCGATAATTCATATCATTTTTTGTCTTTACTCTCCAATAAACGAGGGGACTATCTGTATTGGGTCGGATACACCTAAGTGAAGTCGGGTTCGGGTACAATATGAGATCGGGTCGCCCCGATCTGGGAACAGCAAATCGGTCGCGCAGGATGGAGAGACCGAAATAAAATAACTGGTATAGTCGACCAGGAGACGCTTCGTGATTGTGAACCGGCTCCAACCCGAACGTCTCGCTAATCATCGGACGTTTCGCCAGAATTAATTATCTCAACCATCACGGCCGTTATGCCATCATTTAAGGGTATTAAATCCCATGATTAATGGGGTTCTCCTTGTAATCAGTTCCCTGCTTTTATTATGACTCTTACACTTACCTATGACTCTTACACTTACCTATGACTTTAACACTTGCCTATAAAAAAAAGGCAGAGATCCTTGACAACTTATTTTTCTCATCACACAAGGCAATTTACTTTTATCATCTCTACTGTTCTTCAGAACTCAATATTAAGCTCTCTATTACTGTTTGTTGAGATACTGTTCCATTACATGCGATTCTTCATTAATTATCATATATTTACGGTTTGATTGCTCTATCTCTCTTAAAGTACTCTGATTACTTACTACATACTTTTGTTTGGTATCAAACTAATTTACGGATCTTTAGCTCTACGAACAAATTCAATTGTTATCCGATTTTAAGGGTAAACACCCATTTTCCGTAGCAAACTTTACTTTCTTAGTCGGTCTCAAAAAAAATAACATTTCTGTAACTATAAACTTACACGCAAGGAGATTATTTATAGTCATAGAGATATTTAAGACTGTTTTAGGTCACAAAACTCTAAAGTAATCTTTTTTTATTAATCCATGATCAATCAAATACAGTCACATAAAGTGGGACGGAAAGAGTAACTCTTGTACATACTATCAGAGCACTTGTTTTTGGTGGTGAGAGTAGAAGAAGAAAGAGTATCCATATGCTGATTAATATTACGATGATGCCAGTTTCCAGCTGACGTGGACGGAACAGCTTTCTCCTTCAACGCTCTGCTGGATGTAGATGCCGCTGAAGATTTCTCCAATTGCTTATCTAATGCAACGTTGATTATTCGCTTCCGATCCAACGGTCTTCAAGCGCCTCCTCGATCTCTATACATTCCTATATCAATGCTTCTAAATTCATGGGCATATATGTTCTTCTGAGAAATGAATGATTCGATTACAGAAAACAACCACCGAAAGTTCTGGAAATTGGGGAAATCAAGAGAGAAGAACAAGGCCAAGCTCTTATTATTTGTGTGCGTGTGTAGGGAGAGAGTGAGTTGGAGAAACGGAGATAACTAGGGTTTCATTTCCTCTACATTAGCGGGGCGAAAAGGGAAAGGACACGACGAGCTCCTCTTCAGTTCTGTTTTCTCTCTTCTTCTTCTTTTATTTGGGTTTTCTTCATTTTAGATTTTTTCTCTTCTTCCACTTTCCTTCTTAGCAGTAGTGGTAAAATAGTACTCCCTCCGCTCCTGATTTTTTAAATTGAAAATTTTACCTTTTAGTATTAAGTAGTAAAAAAATTGATCATATTAATCTTTACTATTTCTTCGTATAAACACTTAACATATACTTCGATATTAATTACTCCAAGGATAATGTAGGAAAAAAATAATTAATTTATTCTTAAAATCTGAAAAAATTACTTATTTTGGACCACAATAAAAAGGCCAAAGTCTCACTTATTATGCATAGAAGGGGTACTACTTTTTTTTTTTTACCAAATTAGTCATCTTTCACTTTTCTGGGAAGTTAAATTATACTGCTAACTTTTATCAATATTTTAAAATATTTTTTTATTATATTAACATATGAAGCATTATAATTTGTAGTAATATTTATATAATTTTTAAATATTTGAATTTAATTTTAATATATTAAATTAATCTAATCTAATTTAATTTTAAAGATTAGTCAAATGAACTTCTACGAAGAGAACCATGATAACTAATTTAAGACGGCGAAAATAGTAATAGTGCTTTTTATTGTATGTGCAGGTACTCCCGAACCGAACCGGATAATTAGATTCACTCCATGCAAGGATCAATAAAAGGTAGCTTGGTATTCAAACTTATTAATTAGATGTCGGAAAGAGAAATATAACAACTAACAAGTTACCTAAATATTATCAAATCAAATAAAATATTTCTTAGTTGTTCGATGGTGTTATATTAATTATAATTATTGCTGGTTGATGTCATATTAGAACAAGTTTTGGTAGAGTTGCATTGCTTGATATTATAATTAGTACCTAATATCATGTTTAGATACACTTAACTCTTTTCTTTTCGCAGCATTATTATTTTGTCGTCATTTTTGTTTTATATATGCCTTTCAGGCATCAAATAGTAGTCAGAGTATATATTAAAGTGATAGCTGGGAATTTGAACATAGGGTTTGACAATAGATTAGGATTGGTTTATGATGAGCAATAGCTAGGTTGATCATATATAAATATTTGGTTGATTATTCGAGGTCTATAAGGTACAATATATTGACACCATTAATAGAGCATTGATTATATAAGAATAAGATGTTAATTATGAATAAATAGCGTAGTAAATTGTATACAACTAATTGGTTTATTAGTTGAACGATGGCACATTTCAAAACTTGTTCTTTTCTAGAAGTCATTAACAACACTGCAGTTATATAAGTCACTAACAGGGTGTCAGATACATAACGTTATAATTTCAATGACACTAATCTTCCCTAAATATAAATAATTACTCCCCTTCAACTTTTACAACTTATCTCCAACCACTAAAAATCCTCACTACCGAGTTTCTAGACAGATTAATTGATAATTCGAGATTTTGCTATTATCTGGAATAACAATCGGCCATAAGGATTGATGGAACATATCATTCAGGCACCTGGCACACCAACATGTGTCAGTTTTTAAACTCAATTATCTCTTATGACCAGTTGTTTGCCGAATTTATTAAAAACAATTTGCCAGAAGTTGGAGCTTAGTTTTTTATTGCGTCCAAACTGTTACGCGGCGTCTTCCTGAGATTCTTTGGAAGGGCAATGTAAGACTAAGCAATCGATATCAGTGTGATTGTTGTCCGCCAACTGAGGTCTCCTCCATACGCTAGACTAGATTGTCAGTGTCGTACGGAAAAATCAATGTCGTGAGCAACTGAGAACAGAAAAGAGAATTGAGAATGAAAGAAAGCTTGATTGCATAAATGAAAGCTATTACAGAAAGCTACGCGGTGTTGAGGGGGAGAGACACCAGTACAGAGAATTGTTTGCTTGCTAGAAAGGTTTGAATGCTTGATCCCCCCTAATAATGCTTAAAAAAATTAAAACCAAAATTACATGACTTTACCTAAAGAAGCTGTAAGAGCACACTAAAAGAAAATGAAGTAAATCTACTCTATATTTACAATTAAAAGGACTTAGTCTTCTACAAGGTAGAAACAAGTCCATTTGCAGCAACTTTGTCTTTAGCATCAGGGTCCGCACGCCGCGTTGTCTGTGCGCGCGGCGCTGTTGGCATCTGCCTGTGGCTGGGCGCTGGCGCTGGTTATCAATGGGGCGACAAAGGCGCCTGCGCGCTTGTCACTTGGAGCTGCCGAGACCACGGGACTGACCATGGTGCTGGGTGTTGGGAGGCTTGCCAGGACGCCACGGGGCGCATCCAAGGGGTCATAGGGCATGGCTAGAAAGCCGCTCATGACATTCTCCCCCACCTGAGTTGGCAACATCCTCGGCACCTCCTTGCAAGATAGTTATCAATTAAGCTCTTGTACGCTTTGAGGTTTGTCCCCCTCTCCCAAGTATTCTCCTCTGCATCACGTCCCTGCCATTTCACCAAGAACTCTTAGTGATCTTTCCTTGAGGCATGAATCACTCTATCATCAAGAATAGCTTCAGCCCACCTTTTTCCCGTTGAATTGAGGCCTCGAATACTAGGTATTATGAGTTCGCTCCTTGAAGGATCCTCCGTGTCTTCCCGAAAAGGTTTCAGGAGACTGACATGGAAGACAGGATAAATTTTCCACCAAGCTGGGGTATCCACCCGGTATGCAACTTTCCCAATGCGCCTTTGAATGGACAAGGGTCCAATATATTTTTGCAATAGGCGAGGGTCATGGACTCCCGCAAACAAGTACCGCTTTGGGATTTTGACCATCACTTTGTCTCCTAACTGATACTCAACAAAGCAACGATTTTTGATCAGCATGCCTCTTCATCCGCTTTTTGGACTTTGACAAGATAGCTTAGCACTATCTCCAAATTTCACTTCCATTCTCTTGAAAAGCTAGCAGCTCGAGGAGATTTTGACATGTTTGGTGCATTCACAGTGTGTGAGAGTAGCAGTTGTTGTCCGGTAACAATTTCAAAAGCGCTTTTGTTGGTACTAGAGCTCTTTTGTAAATTGAAACACAATTGAGCAGCATCCAAAAGCTTCACCCAGTTCTTCTGCGATCTGGTTACAAAGTGGCAGAGATATTCCTCCAGCATGCCATTGAACCGCTCCGTCTGGCCATCAGATTGCGGATGAAAACTTGAATTGTAGCTTAATTTTGACCCAAGGCACTTAAAGAGTTGAGTCCAAAAGTTGCTAGTGAAGCGCGAGTCGCTATCACTAACGATGTCTTTGGGCAAACCCTAATACTTGACGACATGAGAGAAGAAGAGTCGAGCTGTATCTTCTGCTGATATATACAGTGGGGCTGCTATAAAGGTAGCATACTTAGAAAATCAATCCACCACAACCAAGATAGTTGTGAGATCCCGACCTTGGGCAATCCGGTGATGAAATCCAGGGAAACGCTTTCCCAAGGTCTCTTTGGGACAGCTAGTGGTTCCAAGAGTCCTGCTTGTGTCAGGCGGCCCGACTTGTCCTTCTGGCATACTAGACAAGTCTTCATATACTGAGCGACTTCATCAACCATTTGAGGCCAATAATATGCATGGCGAAGTAACATCATGATGCGTTCTTCACCAGGATGACCGGCCCATAAAATGTCGTGGCATTCCGCCATAAGGGTCCTTCGCAGATCTCCTTCTTTGGGAACATAAGGTCGGTTTCCTTTCACTTTCAGGAAATCATTTCCTGTGTAGAATTGGAGAGTCTTGCCTTGTCCTACTAAATTAACCAAATACTGTACAGCAGGATCCTTGTTGAGTAGACCCTGTATCTGGTCTTTTATGGTGGTGGCTACTTCGCTCCCCCTTAGGGTGGCGAGTATGCACACTGATGCTAGATCCGCTCTCCGACTGAGTACATCGGCAGTATGATTAGTCTTCCCACTGTGGTACTCCAGGTTGAAGTGAAATTCCTCTAGGAGTTCCTGCCACCTAGCCTGTCGACCATTTAGCTTCGGCTGGGTCATGAAATGACTAAATCTATGTTGTCTGTCTTGACCACGAATAGGGTTCCTAGCAGATAATGCCTCCAAAGACGTAAGCAATGGACGACAGCCAATAATTCCTTCTCGTGGGCGGTATAGCGCCGCTCTGCATCCTTCAGCTACCGGCTCTCGTACGCTACGAAATGCCCTTCTTGTAGCAAGACTCCACTAAGTGCATAGTTGGAGGCATCCGTTTGTACCTCGAATGGCTTGGCCAAATCAGAGAGGGCCAAGACGGGGCTACTAGACATAGCCGCTTTTAATGCGTTGAAGGCCTCCGCTCGCCTGCGTCCCCAATCCCAAGGCGTGACCTTCTTGAGAATGACTACGATAAGGGAATAATTCTTCACAAAATGTTGATAGAAGTTGCATAGGCCAAGGAACGCCCTCAAGGCGTGGACATCCTTAGGCGGCAGCCAATATGTGATAGCCTGAATCTTCTGCTGGTCTATTTTGATCCGCCCTTCCTCAATGACATGCCCGAGGAAGTCGATTTATTTTTTAGAAAAGGAGCATTTGGATAGCTTCGCATATAATTCATGCTCCTGCAATCGTGCTAGGACCTTCCGCAAGTGCTCCAGGTGTGTTCTTCCAGTGTCTGGCTATACACGACAATGTCATCCAAGTAGACCACCACGAATTCGTCAATGTATTCCCGAAAGACTTGGTTCATCAGGGTGCAAAATGTGGCTGGTGCATTAGTCAAGCCGAATGGCATAACCAGGAAGTCGAATGATCCATATCTTGTCACGCAAGTCGTCTTGTGTTCATCGCCCTCTACAATCCGAACTAGCCAATAACCTGTCTTCAGGTCTATTTTGGTGAACACCGTCGCACCACCCAAGCTGTCGAACAAGTCTGCCATGAGCGGAATAGGATACTTGTTCTTCACAGTGATTTTGTTTAGAGCCCGATAATCCACACAGAGTCGTAAACTTCCATCATGTTTCTTTTGGAATAGCATAGGGGACCCGTATAGGGACTTGGAGGATACGATGAGCCCCGTGTCTAGCATTTCCATCAATTGTCTCCGAAACTCGGTGAGTTCGGGTTGTGACATTCTATATGACGCTCGGGCAGGTGGCTTCGCACCCGGCACCAACTCAATCTCATGGTCCACAGTGCGCCTAGGCGGGAGTCGCTTTGGCATGTCTTGTGGCATGACGTCTTCAAATTTCAGTAGAAGCTCCTTCACGAGTGCAGGAAGAGGACTCGAGGAGCGTTATATATCTTCAATGCAGATGGTAGCCAAGAATGTAGGTTCATGTCTTTTGACCCCCTTCTTCAACTGCAAGGCCGAGATATTTTCAGCGGCTATCTTCGTGAGCATGCACGGGATGGTTCAGGGCTTGGCCCCATTTGTTTCCATCATCAGTAGCATGTCTGCATACGAAACAGGCATGGTGTAGGTCTGTCTCAGGAATTCCAACCCTACTATCAACTCGAAGTCGTCTATGACCACCACCCGCAGGTTGAATTTTCCTTCATAAGGGCCAAGCTTCACTAGTACTTCTCTGGCTATTCCACCAACTGGCTGAGGGGGTGAGTTGATAGCCTTGACACGACCTCTATCCTTTTCCTACAACTAGGCCAAGGTGCTCCACCTGAGTCGAGGCTAAATAGTTGTGGGTCGCACCCGTGTCTATCGTCGCCCGAATGGGTTTGCCATTTACCTTCATCTTGACGAACATTAAGGTCCTCTCTTGTTTAAGAGGAGTCCTCTCATCTGTCTTCTTTTTCCCTTTCTTGTTGATTGGGCAGGGGTCCCTCTTCTTACGAATACTAGCACTTGTTCCCTCTAAAGCTTCAAAAATAGAGCCAATAATTGCATTGAAGGCACCTACTGGTTCGGTCTGGTCCGCATCATCGGATTTGTCATCCGACCCATCATTAACAACTTGATGGGCATTCAGTTGCGCATGTGGGCATTCATTATTCCAATGTGGTTTACCGTAATGACGGCATCCTGAAGGGGGTTTCCTCCCCCAATCGTTGTTGTTAGATGCAATGCTAGTACTGCCTGAGGAGGGAGCCTTAGATTTGGTTGCACTCCGATCTCCTCCACTTCTGCTTGGGCCACCAGTACTCAAATGGCCCCCTTTGTATCCTCCTTTGACAGGCTGTTGAGGCCTATCCTTGAGCTTCCACTTGATAATCCCCAAGGCATTTCGCTGCTTGGATCGCCTTAGGTAATGTGTCTACCCTTTGTCTTTGGAGTTCCATACGGGCATAGGGTTTCAACACTTCCAGGAAAGTGAAGCATTTGTCTTTGTCCCCCATGTCACGTATGCTCAGCATGAGTGGGGAGAATTCTCGCACGTAGTCTCGCACTGATTTGGTCTGGAGGAGCTCCCGTAGCTTCCTCCTTACATTGTACTCAGCATTTTCGAGGAAGAACTGCCGGCGTATGGCTGCCTTTAGTTCCGCCCATGTGTCGAGAGTATCTTTACCGGCCCAGATGGCTTCGTATTTCACCCACCACCAAAGTTTAGCATCACCCTGAAGATACATGGCAGTAGTTTCCACCTTCTTAGCTTCTTCTAGGCCTCCCACGGCATCGAAGTATTGTTCGATGTTGAAGATGAATTTTTCCACTTTTTTTGGCATTCCGAGCTCCATTCTATGGCTTTGGCTCGGGAATTTTCAGTTTCTGCGTCGCGGGGGCGAAGTTCACAGCACCCTCAGTTTGGTTCTCGCCTCCTCGAAGCAGGCCTTGTAAAGCAGCATTGACAACGTTGAGCTGGCCTGTCAAGTTGTCTATAATTTGTTGCATGGCAGTCCCCCTGTCTGCCTCTTGTGCCCTGTGGGCTATGTCTTCGGCACGCTCCTGCTGGAGGCCCTCAAATTTCTCAAAAATTCCTGCTGATGTTTTCTATGTCAACTTCGGCCTGGTGCATCCTGCGATCCAGGTCGTCTAACCTTTGCACTAGGCTGGTCTTTAGATTAGGCACCATTTCCATGATGGACCGTAATGCGACAACCGTCTCCTCAAGGGTCGCGATACGATCCCCATGATTCACCATGGTCAGAGATGGTGGTAATTGCAATGTTATCCCTCGTCTAATATCGAGCCTAGGCTCTGATACCAACTGTTACGCGGCGCCTTCCTGAGATTCTTTGGAAAGGCAACATAAGGATAAGCGATCAATGTCAGTGCGATTGCTGTCTGCCAACTGAGGTCTCCTCCATACGCTAGACTAGATTGTCAGTGCCGTACGAAAAAACCAATGTCGTGAGCAACTGAGAACGGAAAAGAGAATTGAGAATGAAAGAAAACTTGATTGCATAAATGAAAGCTATTACAGAAAACTACGCGGTGTCGAGGGGAAGAGACACTAGTACAGAGAATTGTTTGCTTGCTAGAAAGTTTTGAATGCTTAATCCCCCCTAATAATGCTTAAAAAAAAACCAAACTTACATGACTTTACCTAAAGAAGCTATAAGAGCACACTAAAAGAAAATGAAGTAAATCTACTCTATATTTACAATGAAAAGGACTTAGTCTTCTACAAGGTAGAAACAAGTCCGTTTGCAGCAACTTTGTCTTTAGCATCAGGGTCCGTGCGCGGCGCTGTTGGCATCTGCCTGTGGCTGGGCGCTGGCGCTGGTTATCAGTGGGGCGACAGAGGCGCCTGCGCGCTTGTCACTTGGAGCTGCCGAGACCACGGGGCCGACCATGGCGCTGGGCATTGGGAGGCTTGCCAGGATGCCACGGGGCGCGTCCAAGGGGTCACGAGGCACGCACAAGTGTACGCGATCGTAAAGTAATAAAGTGACTTAAACTTGGATGTTGAACCCACGAGGACTTAGCATTAACTGTTAACTAAATTAGACTATCCTAACAATCTGAACAAGAATTAAAGCTAGAAGTATTTGATTCTAAACTAATTAAAATAAAAATAAAAAACAAATATTGAACTTTGAACAGAGGGAAGAGCAGATTTTTATGTCATCAATGTTATGAAAACGATCTAGGGTTATGGGCTATCTAACATTCCTATTGTATTCTTCAATTAAATTGACTATCTAATTTATCTAGCGTATTGGTTGACAGAGTTAATATCGCTCATAAGAATCTGTACTAACCTAACGCCTATATGTCTATGGAATTAGAACTAACAAGAACACATTTATAATTCATGTACATCAACCAAGCAAGGCAAGGTATATATCTAACCTAATTGCAAATCCATTTCACGATGCCCAGGTTCAAGAACTTGCTCTACTCAATCCTATGTGTAATCTAGAATTCCCACTTTGAATTCAATTCGAGATTCATACATAGTATTCAATTGATGATCAAGCAATCAAATAATTAAGTGCAGGATTGAATAAATAAACTAATATGATAACAAGAAATCAAAGTCAATATCCAAATAACTATAGACAAGAAAGAACTACAACAACAAATTATACAAACAAACATAAAAATTACTAAGTTTGGGGGAACACATGGCGGCTCCTTGCTCTCCCTAGGTCGAATTCCCTTCAAAAAGTGTGTTAGATCACCTAAAAGAGGCATTTTTAGCTTATATATTGCGTCTAAAAGTCGTGGGCCAAAATTTTCCTTTTCCTTTTTCGAATCAGCTTAAGGGATTGATGCTGAGTGGATGCTTCGCGTCCGCCTCAGAATCGGATGCTGGGGTGGATGTTTCGCGTCCACCCTCTGTTCCCTCAACCTTGCTGCGCTCAAGTACGGATGCTAAGGTGGATGCCTGCTCCTGACTTCATTGCTAAGGGTGAACCAAATAGCCTTTTTTTCAAGGTTAGATGCGACGCATCCACCCTCTTCTCCTATAGCTGGAGCATCTTTTCTTCATATTATTGAACTCCAAACATTCTAAATCATCACACACGACTTAATTAGTTATAAAACCAATAATTAACACATGTTGAGCATTTTTTACACCAAATAGCACTAAAAAGAGGTTAAAACATGGGTGAAGTAACATTAAAACATATATAAATATGCCCAACATTACCACTCCACACTTAAACATTTATTCGTCCTCGAACAAACCATCACTATAGTAGACGAAGCAAACTTAATCTCATATCATTCAAAGCAGAACACACCTCTGACCACGATTAATTGCAACAATAAAACTCTAGCATATGCATTCAACACATACTTCCCTTTAACTTATGTTATATTTCAAAAATATTCAAAACAAAAGCAACATGCTCTTAACAATTCTAACCTTAAAACCTGACTCAATGTCATAATGCATTCATGGCTGGAACATCCAACATCATAGAGAAGTCTACTAACGTAGCCTATCCCTCGTGAAATCATGTGCCCTCACAACAAAATCAAGGAGAGTAAGTTGAATCCACACAATCGAATCTCATGATCAAATATAATTTAAGGACCTCACATATATCAAAGAAATCACTCGTTCTCACAAAGAAGTCACATGCACGCAATTGGTACCATAGGCTTGCCCATAATGTAAATCTCTACTCATGTAGGCTCGCTCGACCTAAAATCAATTAGGACTTTTTCATGGTTGTAATGTGGGCTAAGAGACGGGTAGGATATATTTTAGGAATAGTGGCTAACCCTCCTAAGCACTTTATCACATCACATGATTAACTTTAAGTGCATTTTCTTCAATGCCACTTTAGTTTCACTAACAAAATCACACCCCAAAAATATTCTCTCTTTCTTTAAGCACTACCTTAATTTACATCTCACTGGCAAGAAGAAGACAACAATTTATTCATCTATATTTTTTCTTATTTTTTTCAGAATTTTCTCTCTCTTTTTTTCAACTATTCTTTTTTTTTTTTTCTATTTTTAATTTTCACTAGTGGTGTATTATTTTACAAAATAAGTGCACTTTTCTCCCTTTCATTGGTTTCACTCGAAAGCCACCCAAATCCCTTCCTTACTTCTTTTAGAGCTCATTTCACAATTAAAGTGGTTTAAGAGGTAATAGGATCAAAAAGTATCAATTAAGAACATAAAAGATATAGGCTTGTAATGTGGGTGCCAAATAAAAGTCTATCGGCTCAAAAGGTTTAACTAGGGATAGATTTTATATGTGATAAGCAATAAATATCAAAAAGATCAAAGAAAGTTTAAAATCATTTCTCAAACCAAGCATCACCTAAAATTTCACTTCAACTCATATGCTGGGAAAGTTATAGACACAAGTATGATAAAATGGACTACAAAAACCTCATAGCACATGGCACATGACTCACTAAGGATGGTCTTATTCCGACTCTCAAATTAATGCAAGTATTTCCGAAGCCACGAGATATTAAGCATAAAGCACAAAGTGGATGCAAGTCAAGAAAGTGAGACATAGGCGTCACAAGACATGCAATCCAAATAAACAAGGCAACATGAACGACTTCAACACAGAGGGAAGATTCTACACATGCCAAAGCCTAAATATGCTACTACCAAATAAGTCAAAGGCGCCTAGGTTCATCTTTCTTCCTTCATTTATTTCCTACATCCTACTCTAAAAATAAAAAAAATACTACGGCGGTTCAAGCTATATCCCATGGAAAAGAACCAAGGCACAAAGAACAACCACGGGGATTATTACTACCTCTAGTTTCAAATTTTTTTGTAAGACTTTAATCCCACAAGAAAATCGCCTAAGAGATCCATCGTCGGGAAAAGTCTAAATTTTTCTAATAATTTTTTTTCGATTTTTCTATTTTTTCATATTTAAAAAAAATTTAAGCTACTAAAACTACCACTATAATACTACACTACTACTACAAAAGAAAAAAAATAAGCTAAAATAATAAAAAGCTGATCATCCAAAGAAATTCTCATACCCCATACTTAAAAGAGTGCAGTGTCCTTAATGAACATCATAAATGAAATCAAGAGCGTAAGAGAAACTCCCTGGAAGGTCAAAGGCCGAAGCAATAGCAGTTCACAAGGTACTCAGACTTCTCCCAAGGATGATCCTTTGCATAGGCACCCCACACTTAGTCCCAACCATCTAGCTCTCTTTTGCATACTTCATATGACTTTGCTTCCTCTTCTCATAATCCTACAAAATAAAAACATAAACTACAAAAATAATATAAAAAAACAAAAATAAAAGAAAGCAGTAAAGTTGGGTTGCCTCCCGACAATTGCCTAATTTAAAGTCGCAGCATGACTTGAACCACTTTTTGCCTCCACCTTGAACTTATGAATTATAACCCTAACAGGGCATCCAGTCTGTGGCTATGCTGCTTTGATGGGGCTACAAAGATAACCATACCAAATAATAAATTTTTCACTATACACTTCTTGGGCTTTAGATGAGGAATGTATTTCTGTCTTTCTGATACAATAAATTCCAGAATATAGGCACATTGTTCCTCGTCCATTGACTCCTCCAATAGCTTAGATGACTCAATTTTCATATCATCATCTAAATACAATGTTGAAAAATATATGGAATGACGACCAATATGCTCCAACTCTAGAATTGTGTCGCTATTTACATCCTCATATGTACACACACTAGAGTCTTCAAGTGCAACATTATCTACTTCCTCACATGACTCTAGTGTATTTTTCTCAAGATGGGTATCATCAACAAAGCTAAGGTTTATAATGATTGACTCTCCACTTTTAGCTCTTCAATTTGGCGTATAAGCTCCTTTTCAGCTTCACACAACTTATAACTATTTTGTTGGGCGTTAGACGCAACAACCTTTGCACTCAATTGAGTCTCTAAGTCGTGAAAAACAATCCCAAATTTATTGATCTGTTGTTCCCGCTCAGCTCTACCTTCTATTAAGTGTTTCATCCCATCAGTAATTTCCTCACGTTGAGCCTCATATATTTCCAGTTTTTCTGCTTGTTCCACTAGCCACATATGGCTCAAAATCTCGACTTTTTCAAAATTGTCCTCTTACTGGAACTCTCTTTCTTCATTCAATTCTTCCACATTGGCCTTCATTCTTGTGATTGCTGCCCTCATTCTTTTCATATCTTTTTTTGAGTTCATCCTGTTGCTCTGCTACTTGCCTCAAAATATCCCTAATATATGCATCATGTTCCATATCCTGCACTTCATTGCTCCTATCAAACTCACAAACATTGTTAGAAAGATCATAATAAGGGCTCAAAGAAGGATAAAAAGAATTAGGACAACCATCCCAATGACCATCTTGACCACCACACATATACAAATATTCCACTCATAGAGTGGATATTGTGCGCACAGTTCGCTCCCTGAAACATTATGACATTTTTTCCACCAGTGGGGTCCTCCATAATATGGACAAGGATCATCAAAATAAGAATACTCATCATTCGACCAATTTTCATTACAATATGGCATGTTAAGATTAGCAACAAAATAAAAGTTAAAAAAATAAAAAAAAATATTTTCAAAAAAACATGTAAAAATAATAGTAAATGTCTAATCTAGAAAAAGAGCTAATTTTTAAGTCCCAGGCAACGGCGCCAAAAACTTGTTGCGGCCAAATGCACACGAAAGTATACGCGGTCGTCAAGTAATAAAGTGGCTAAAAGTCGAACATCGAATCCATGAGGACTTGTGATTATCTATTAACTAAAACAGACTATCCTAACTATCCAAACAAGAGTTAAAACTAGAAGTATTTGATTCTAAACTAATTAAAATAAAAAATAAATAAATAATGAACTTAGAACAGAGGATGAACAGATTTTTATGTTATCAATGTTATAAAAATGATCTAGGGTTATGGGCTATCTAATATTCCTATTGTGTTCTTCAATTAAATTGACCAACCAATTTATCTAGCTTATGTTGACAAGATTAATATCGCTCATAAGAATCTGTCGAGTTCTTACTTGCCTATTCAAGCTAACCTAACGCCTATATGTCTATGAAATTAGAACTAACAAGAACGCATTTATAATTCCTGTACATCAACCAAGCGAGGCAATTAGGTATATGTCTATCCTAACTGCGAATCCATTCCCCGATGCACAGGTTCAAGAACTTGTTCTACTCAATCTATGCAATCTAGAATTCCCACTTTCGAGTTCAATTCGAGATTCGTACATAGTATTCAGTTGGTGATCAAGCAATCAAATAATTAAGTGCAGGATTGAATAAATAAACTAATATGATAACAAGAAACCAAAATCAATATCCAAATAACTATAGTCATGAAAGAACCACAATCCTAGAATGAGAAGTTTATCTCCACATAGATATGGTATCTAAACAACAAATCATACAAAGAAACATAAAAATTACTAAGTTGGGCGAAAGAAGATGAAATCCGACCTCCACGATGGCTCCTTGCTCTCCCTAGGTCGAATTCCCTTTAAAACGTGTGTTAGATCACCTACAAGAGTCATTTTTAGCTTATTTTTTGCGTCCAAAAGTCGTGGGCCAAAGTTTTCCTTTTCCTTTTCCGAATCAGCTTCAGGGATTGATGCTGAGTTGGATGCTTCGCATCCGCCTCAGCTTGAACTTCTTAGCATCGGATGCTGGGGTGGATGGTCCGCGTCCAGCCTCTGTTCCCTCAACCTTGCTGCGCTCAAGTGCGGATGCTAAGGTGAATGCCTTCTCCCGACTTCACTGCTAAGAGTGAACCAAATAGCCTTTTTTCCAAGGTTGGATGCGACGCGTCACCCTCTTCTCATACAGCTGGAGCATCTTTTCTTCATATTTTTGCACTCCAAACATCCTAAATCATAATACACAACTTAATTAGTCATAAAATCAGTAATTAACACATGTTAAGCATTTTTCACATCAAAAGCACTAAAAACGGTTAAAACATGGGTAAAGTAACATTACAACATATAGAAATATGCCCAACATCATTTTTTGTTTATTCACTTTCATTTTACCATAATTTAGTAAATTGAATTCCCATAGTAAATAATATACTACTACTATAATGTCATTAATTGCAAGTGTTTTTCGTCGATGGAGTACAGATAAAAAGAATATAAAATCAATAATACACCGGTGTTGACATACATATAATATTTTAGTAATTGAATATGAAGAGCTATTATAACTGAAATGTCACGACCCCAAATTCCCTCCGAAGGATGTCGTGATGGCTCCTAGTCTCTATGACTAGGTGAGCCTAACAAATAGCAACTACTGAATAGATATGTAAATACAAGATACTCAAAACGACTAAATAATAGATAGAACCGTCTCCAAATAGAATCTCACAAATCTCACACCCCAAAACTGGTGGAACTGAGTTACAGCTCTACAGAGTGTAACAAAAATAACTCCGAGGCCTGCGGACGCCGAGCAGGCATACCTTGAAGTCTCCGATAAAACAGCTAGCAGAAATCTCTATCTACCAGCACGAGCAGACGTACCTACATCTGCACAAAAAGATGTGCAGAAGCATAGCATGAGTGACCACAATCATACGTAGTAAGTATCAAGCCTAACCTCAGTAGAGTAGAGACGAGGCTAGGTCAAGACACCTACTAAGATATGAAATAGATAGTATAAGATGAAATATGGATATAAAATAAAAAGTAACAAAGCAACTAATATGGACAAGATGATAGCATGAAAGAAACAACTAGAGAACTACAATGACCATGTACGGACAACAATTCGATAGAACACTAAAGAATGAAACAACATATGTAATTCTCCACCAAAACACTTTGTAACGTGGAATCACAACAAGAATCACATCGAGGTACCGCCTCGTATATAATGAAATCAAAATCGAGGTACCGCCTCGTATAATCAAAGAATAACAACGAGGTATTGTCTCATATTTACATTTCTCAATTTCAAATCATAGTCCTTCCTTATACCGCCGCGTGAGCCTTACATTTGAAAATAGGTTTTGAAAATAGTTTTCCCGAAATAGCTACACGCACCTTAGCCCACCTTATGACGCTGCGTGACTTCACGTAGTTCCCCTACAAGCAACACACACATAAGTCTCACCTTGTACCACCGCATGCAAATCAACTTAAGCCTTATACTGCCGCATGCTCATCAATATCAAATCACAATAACATCGCACCACAAGTGCCCACATATCACAACTTACCAACAACAACAATACAATGTTTCCGCAACAATAACCCATGGCTCCAACACAACGTATACGAGAATATCAACAATAATAATAGATGGAAAATGCTCAATAGGATAGATGTTTCAACAATAACCAACATCGCCACAACATATTAATAACTTCCACAACCTCAACATCAAATACTCAACAATGGGGAAAACAACGTGTAACCACAATATTAGATAAGACTAACTCACAATAAAGGAAACAATCTTCAACAATGAGTATCAACTAACAGAAGTCAACAAATAAAGGGCAACATGAACAAATAATTCAACATTGATAATTAACAACGAAGGGATAATATGTATCAATAAAGGGGCAACAAGTTCAACTAAAGCATGGGAGCAATTCAGCGAATAAGATGTAGAACAATTACTAAACAACTCAACTAAAGCATTTAAGGATAGTCTAAAACAATTAAATATTATTTAACTATGAGAATCTAGAACATAATATGACATTTCAATTAAAGCATGGAAATAGTCTAAGTAGCCTAAATCGGTCAAATATTACATACAACCTGTGTACCCACTCGTCACCTTGCGCGCACAGATTCCATTAGCACAATCGAATCAACAATACCAATCCGAAGGGGTAGTTCCCCCACATGAAGTTAGGCAAGACACTTACCTCAAATAGGCCAATTCACAACTCGAAAATAGCTTTTCTCCTTAAAGTCCGCTTCCACACGGCTCAAATCTAACCAAAATCGACTCAATAACATAAACAATGCTAGGGAAATCAATTACAATAGATAAAGATTTTTACACTTTTCCCAAAATGTCAACAAAAGTCAATCTGGGGCCCACCCAATCAAAACCTGGGTCCAATGGTAGATTCTGTCTACCCATGACTCCACGAGTTCATATATGTGATTAGTTTGAAAATACGAGTCCAAATCTACTCTTAAAACTCAATTTCTTATTTTTCAAAAACTTGACAAAGTTTCATAAATTTCTACTTTGATTCACATAATGTTGATGTTAAAATCTAGATAAGTTGATGGAATACGATTAGAAATAGATTAGGATTACTTACCAAGGTTTGTAGGTGAAAATCCCCTCTCCAAGTCGTCTCCTATCGAGTCTATGATTCAGAAAATGAGAGAATGAACTCAAATCCCGTCTCCCAACAATTTGATCAGTTGCAGATGTTGAAATTACGACATGGGTTCGCAATTGCGAACAAAGCCTCGCAATTGTGGCACTGAAAGCTTGAGGGCCTTTTCGCAAATGCGAAGGTTGAATCGCATTTGCGATCACTGTTGTCCTCGCAATTGCAAGAAATTCATTGCAATTGCGATCCTAGCCCATCCCAGAAGACTTAGCAAATGCGAAAATTGGACCCAATAGGCTTGGTCTGACTTCGAAAATTCGAACAAAATCTCGCAAATGTGAGATCAGAGGCCTACAGAAAACCAGCAACTCTAACATTTTCAACAACACTCTGCTAAGCGTCCGATACTGAGCCAAGCCCTCGGGGCTCCAAATAAAACATGCACACAAGTCCAAAAGTATCATACGAACTTGCTCACGTGAAACACCAAAATAACATCTAGAACTATTAATCAGACACCAAAACGACTGAGATTTTCAAAGAAACTTAAGAACTTTCAATTTTACAACACGTCAGAGTTATGTCAAATCAACTCCGTTTTGCACCAAAATTTGCATACAAGTCCTAAATACTTTAATGAACTTAATCCAAGTTCCGGAACCAAGATCCGAATCCGGTAACAACAAAGTCAAACTACGGTCAAATTTGGGATTTCTTTAAGCCTTTAAACTTCTAGTTTTCAACAAATGGCGATACAAGCTAGGGAAATTCGAATTTAATTTCGGGCATACGCTCAAGTCCCAAATCACAATACGGACCCACCGGGATCTCAAAACACTGATCCAGATTCGTTATCTCAAAACGTTAATCGAAGTCAACTCAAATGAGTTTTAAAGCACGATTTTGTATTTTCCTCAATTTTTCACATAAAAACCATCCGGAAAAAGACACGGACTGCGCATGCAAATTGAGGAAGGCTAAACGGAGCTAATCGAGGTTTCAAAATAAAAAATTGAGGGTTAGAACTATAAATGACTTATCGGGTCATCACATTCTCCACCTCAAAAACAAAAGTTCGTCCTTGAACAGACATTGAAAAGTACCTAGACTGGTGAAAAGGTGTGGATATTTTCTCCGCATGTCCAACTCAGACTTCCACATGGCTTCTTCGAACGGCTGACCTCTCTACTGCAATCGAACTTAAGGGTAACTCTTAGATCTCAACTAACGGACCTGCTGGGCTAGAATAGCTACCCGCTCCTCCTCATAGGTCAAATCCTTGTCCAATTGGACTGAGTTGAAATCTAACACATGGGACGGATCATCGTGATACTTCTGGAGCATGGACACATGGAGCACTAGATGGATTGCTGATAAACTAGGTGGCAAAGTGAGTTTGTAGGCCACCTCTCCAATCCTCTCAAGAATCTCAAAAGGTTCGACATACCTAGGGCTCAACTTGTCCTTCTTTTCGAACCTCATAACACCCTTCATGGGCGAAACCCGGAGAAAGACCCGCTCTCTAACCATGAATGCAACATCACGAACTCTACGATCGGCATAACTCTTCTGACTAGACTAAGTGGTGCGAAGTCGATCCTGAATAATCTTAACCTTATCCAAGGCATCCTGTACTAAGTCTGTATCCAACAACCGAGCCTCCCCCAGCTCGAACCATCCAACTGGCGAACAGCACCGCCTCCCATAAAATGCCTCATAGGGAGCCATCTGAATGCTAGACTGGTAGCTGTTGTTGTAGGTAAACTCCACGAGTGGCAGAAATTGATCCCAAGAACCCTTGAAATCCATAACACATGCACAAAGCATATCCTCCAATATCTGAATAGTGCTCTCGGACTGTCTGTCCGTCTAGGGATAAAATGCTGTACTCAACTCAAACTGCGTGCCTAACTCACGTTGCACGGCCCTCCAGAAGTGCAAGGTAAACTGCGTACCATGATCAGAGATGATAGACACGGGCACACTGTGAAGATGGACAATCTCTCAGATGTAGATCTCAGCTAACCGCTCTGAAGAATATGTAACTGCCATTGGAATAAAATGGGCCGACTTGGTCAACCCATCCACAATCACCCATACTGCATCGAACTTCCTCTGAGTCTGTGGAGCCCAACAACAAAATCTATAGTAACCCGCTCCCATTCCACTCTGGGATCTCTAGCCTCTAAACTAATTCACTTGGTCATCGATGCTCATAATTCACCTGATGACAGTTTAGGCACTGAGCTACATACTCCACTATGTCCTTCTTCATTCTCCTCCACCAATAGTGCTGCCTCAAGTCCTGATACATCTTTGCGGCACCTGGATGAATGGAGTACCGCGAACTGTGAGCCTCTTGGAATATCAACTCACGCAAACCATCTACATTGGGCACACATAGCCTGCCCTACATCCGTAAGACACTGTTATCCCCAATAGTGATCTCCTTGGCAGCACCGTGCTGAACCGTGTACTTGAGGGCAAGCAGATGGGGGTCGTCATAATGACGCTCTCTGATGCGATCATATAGAGAAGACCGAGAAACCACACAAGCCAAAACTCAACTCGACTCCAAAACATCCAATCCAACAAACTAGTTGGTCATGGCCTGAACCTCCAAAGGTAATGGCCTCTCTGCTACCGTAGATATGCTAGACTACCCAAACTCTCCGCCTTTCGACTCAAGGCATCGACCACCACATTGGCGTTCCTGGAATGATATAGAATGGTGATATCACAGTTCTTAAGCAACTCTATCCATCTCCGCTGCCGCAAGTTAAGATCCTTTTGGTTGAACAGATGCTGTAGACTCCGGTGGTCAGTAAAGACTTCACAAGGGACACCGTACAAGTAGTGACGCCAAATTTTCAAGGCATGAACAATAGCTGCTAACTCAAGGTCGTGGACATGATAGTTTTTCTCATGCACCTTCAGCTGTCTAGACGCGTAGGTAATCACCCTACCGTCCTGCATCAACACCGCATCGAGACCAATACGTGACGCATTACAATACACAGTATAAGACCCCAAACCCGAGGGAAACACCAACACAGGGCTGTAGTCAAAGAAGTCTTGAGCTTTTGAAAGCTCTGTTGACACTCCTCGGTCCACCTGAACGGAGCACCCTTCTGGGTCAATCTGGTCATAGGTGCAGCAATAGATGAGAAACCCTCTACGAATCGACGGTAATACCTTGCCAAACCACGAAAACTCCAGATCTCAGTAGTTGAAGATGGTCTAGGCCAAATCTGCACTACTTCAATCTTCTTTGGGTCCACCTTAATTCCCTCGCTCAACACTACATAATCCAAAAATGCCACCGAATCAAGCCAGAATTCACACTTTGAATTTTGCATATAACTTCTTTTCTCTCAAGGTCTGGAGCACGGTCCTTAGGTGCTGCTCATGATGCTCCAGGCTCCGGGAGTACACCAGAATGTCGTCAATAAACACAATGACGAAAGAGTCAAGATAAGGCCAGAATACACTGTTCAGCAAATGCATGAATGCTGCTGGGGCGTTGGTTAGCCCAAATGACATCACAAGAAAATTGTAATGACCATACTGAGTTCTGAAGGCAGTCTTCGAGATATCTAGCTCTCAAATCTTCAACTGATGATAGCCTGAATGCAAGTCAATCTTGGAGAACACTCTGGCACCCTGTAGCTGATCGAATAGGTCATCAATGGGTGGCAATGGATACATGTTCTTCACTGTAACCTTGTTTAACTTGCGATAATCAATACACATGGACATAGAACCACCCTTCTTCTTTATAAACAAGACCGGAGCACCCCAAGGTGATATACTGGGCCGAATGAAACCCTTATCAAGCAACTCTTACAACTGCTCCTTTAACTCCTTCAACTCTGATGGGGCCATACGATATGGTGGAATAGAAATGGACTGAGTGCCCAGTAACAAATCAATACCAAAATCGATATCCCTGTCAGGCGGCATGCTTGGAAGATCTGCCGGGAATACATCTGGATAATCCCTCACTATTGGAATTGACTCAACGGTACGAGTATCAACACTGAAATCTCTCACATATGCTAGATGTGCATCACATCCCTTCTCAACCATCCGCTGAGCCTTTAGAAATGAGATAACCCTGCTAGGAACGTAATCTAAATCAGCCCTCCATTCTATCCGTGGTAAACCTGACATAGCCAGCATCACAGTCTTGGCGTGACAACCAAGAATAGCATGATAGAGTGACAATCAGTCCATATCCAAAATAATAACAAAATCTACCATACTGAGCAACAATAGATTGGCTTTGGTCTCAAAACCACCAAGAACAAATAAACACAACCGATACACATGGTCAACAACAGTTGAATCTTCGACAGGTATGGACACATAGACAGAAGAACTCAAGGAATCATGGGATACACCCAAATAAGAAGCAAAGTTAGATGACACACAGGATTAAGTGGAGCCTGAATCAAATAAGACTGATGCATCTCTATGACAAACCGGAACAATACTTGTGATGACTAAGTCGGATGCAACTGCCTCCGTCCTAGCAGGAAGAGCATAACATCTGGCATGGCCTCCCCCTCTAGGGCGACCTCTACCTTCCCCACCTCTACCTCTAGCTGGCTGAGCGGGTGGAGCGGCACCTGGAGTAGCAATCATGGCATGAGAGTCTGCGGACCTGACTGAATCCGTGGAGCTTGAGTAGTCTGGAAAGGTGCACCCCTACTGCGTCTGGAGCAATCTCTAACCATGTGGAGGGTATCACCACACTCAAAACAAGCTCTCGAAGGACGTGGAGGCTAGAACTGGCTCGGTCCTAGTCGGTTGGACTGACCGCTGAAGGCACCCTGTGTAGGAGGTGCACTAGAAAGTGGCTGAGCAAAGTGTGCAACGTGGGACCTCATTACAACCGGAGCACCACTAGCAGCTAGAAGTACTGAATGAACTGGGCGGCTCACATAGCCCCTACCATGATGAGCTGAGCAACGTGACCACCACAAAATCCCCTTGTGCCACGAGGCGTCTTGTCTTTCCTATCCTCTCTATCACGGTCTCGTACACCCTCCAACCTCCGTGCAATCTCGACCACCTGCTGATACGAAGTGTCTGAATCCAACTCCCTAGCCATGCTATATCTAATACTCTAGTTGAGCCCCTCGATAAATCGACGGACTCGCTCCCTGACTGTGGCAACCAAGGCAGGTGCATGCTTGGACGAATTACTAAATCGGACAGCATTCTCCGACACTGACATATTACCCTGGCGCAACCACTCAAACTCTATGCGCCAAGCATCCCGAAGGGTTTGAGGAATATACTCTCTCAAGAAGAACTCTGAAAATCGATCCCATGTGAGTGAAGCTGCCTCGGCAGGGCTGTCATGCCCCGACCTCGGGGAGCGTGACCGGCGCTCAACCGAGATACCCCGGTTAGGAAAGCCTACAAGATGCCTTCTACCCAATATTGCCCATTAACAATATAAGAATCAGTACAAGAGATACACATGAGAAGAGTCAAGTGTTCCCCATTCTTTCCCATTATTCAAAAGAGATTCATTTACGACTTCTAAAATATTACAAGTTTATAGATATGATGAAAACATGTTTGCCATATACCAACACTTTTAGTTCATTACCCAACATCAAACACCAGCCACAACCTGCCTACAAAGCCTCTAAGTAGAATAGAAGAGAAGAATGGAAGTGCCGGCGACAAAGGCCCCAACTATACCTCAAAGCTCAAAATACAACATCAAATGACACAAGGCTTGGAACAGAGTAGGGTCACCAAAACCTGCTGAATAGAGAGTGACTGCTTTCGAGGACCAAAGCTGCCCGCTGATGAACCACCTAAATCCATTGAAGATGTAGCGCCCCTGGCAAAAGGGACGTTAGTACATATCGAATAGTACTAGTACGTAAAGCTAAATGTCCTGTTTCGAAATAGAACGCCAATATCAGAAGGGGAAACACCATGGAAGCAACAAGTAATAGTCAATGATATCCAAATGCCAAGTTAAAACATAACAATTTTAAAAAATACGAAAATAATATATATTTTTGGTTGGGAGATCATTAGCACCGATATACCACTGTGTTTTTAGTACGGAGTCTGACGACGCCCGATCGGCTAGGCCGTCTCCCCACGGACAATGTGGTTTGGCATGTGATGCAAAAATAAAGGTGTTACCAAGAGTAGTACCACCATGTGCGCAACATGGAGTCCGATCTCCACTTGATCGGCTAGGCCGCCTTCCCACATATGCCGTGTGGGTTAACTTTCCAATTCATAATATCAATCTCATCCCAAATTAAGGGGAATAATCACAATCACATAAATATTTCAATCTCATCCCAAATAAGGGGAATAATCACAATCCACCCCTACACCAACACGTGTAGTTTCGGGTGTGGGCCTTATGACCCACCCTTCCTCGGTTTGCTAATGATACTCCCAAAAATATTATTGTTTTGCACACAAGGGAAATAAAAGTACAAATATATTTTTATATTAACCTCATTACCTTTCACACTATATATAGCCTCGTTAGTAACTTCAACCATTCATAACATTATTATTATTTCATTGGCTCTCTTGGCCATACTTATGATTCTTCTTTCATGGCACGGTTGGCGTATTTCACATTTCACGCCTTCATTTCTTTACTTTCAAGGATCACCAACATAAACATCAACATATAGAATATTCCAAAAATCACAACTTTAAGTTTATTAGTAATGAAGGCTTTAAACAGAATAGATCCCTTTTCAAAGTATGGAGAACAATGACTTGTAATCGTAACACAAGCAAAAAAAATCACAAGAGAGTAATACACCGTATCTTTTTAAATACTTCTTCACAAAAGGGAAATACAAAATTTCAACTCTTGAGTACGCAGAACACAAATCACATTGGAAATATTTATAAAGGAGGGCATGGTGATTTACGATTTAAACACGACTTCAAATCAAATGCACTAGCTACAACACCCATGGCCACGTTTTATATCTCACTTTAGTTCTTTCACTTTCAAACATATTTATAGGTTATCAACAGTAAGAGCATTTGGGATCAAGTCCTTAAGCATGAATATGAACAATAGGGGGTCTTAGGCACATTGATTTTTCTTTCACTATTGGGCATAACAACTTGCAATTAAAAATATGATTGAAATCATAATATTCCGACACATTGGTCACATTTGAATACATTCCTGAAGGAGAGCACAATATGATAGGAGCATTCGGTACACATTTCTAGTACATATCTTTCAACACAAGTTTATTTGGAATAGTAACATTTGTACGAGATAACTTGAAACATGGGAATTAGGAACTTAGGCCGACCATACTTGAAACTTATGGGAACATCAAGAAATTCGATTCCAAGAGAGAATTTTAGACAACATACCTTGCCTGAGCTTTCCTTAAATTACTACAATGCCCCAAAACTTCTAGCAATAACAATCTATAAAAAGATAGCGGAAGTCGGCTAATAATTAGGAGGATTCCCATGGTGTAACTCTTTTACGAATTTTGTCAAACATCTAGTATACAAAATAGAGTACAAAGCTCTACTATGGTAATCCCTTCTTCCTTCAACCAATTTCAACAAGAAACTACCCAAAATAGTTCATTAACCCTACATACTACAAGCTATTGTCACATGCATGGACTATTTCCAATCCCACAATATACTTAGACCCTAAAATAACTTGCAGGGGTGGTATAGGACCTGAACCTTCCCCGATAGAGGATGGTCTAGTGAGTGGCTTCCTTGATTCTTGAAAATTGGTGCAAGAATGGGTGCTTAGAATGCTAGACCTTCCCCTTCTCTCTCTAAAATACTCTTTACCCTAAATGCTATTTATCAAAATGGGCTTAGGTTGCAAAAATAGGAAAATGGACCCTCCGAACTCAGGTCTGTGGTCGTAGAATGGACCGCACAACAGATATGTGGCCGTAAAATGGGCCGCGAAAATGATGCCAAGAACTGGGCTGGTCTGGACCGGTCTGCGACAGGTCTGCGGTTCGTAGACCACTTATGCGGCTGCAGAATGGACCGCAGAATCATCCAAAAAAATTCTTCATGCCAAATCTGCGATGGAAAATGCGAAACGCGAAATGAATATGCGATCGCAGAATGGACCGCAAAACAACCTTCAAAATTCAACTATTTTTCTGCTCAGCTCTGCGAAATGTATGCGGCCAGCAAAATGAATCTGCGATCGCGAATCTGACCGCATAACTGGCCCTTCACCAAAAATTTCCATCAATACCTCGATGCATTCTTTAATCCAAAAAGTTTGTACCGAAGATTAACTACTACATCCGTACACATCACCCTACCTCGACACTGCAAAACTTGAATCCCATAGAGAAATTTTACGGGGCCTTACATGGGCTACCCACCTCGTACGCCCGCCACCATTGATATGTCACTCCCTTCAGGTGGAACGTAGTAAAGGTAATCCCACTCGTCTCCACAATGCCCGTAATGCGGAGAATGCGGTGACACTCTTTAAGAAACCCATGCGCATCTTCTGAAGCCAAACCATTAAAAGTAGGAGGGTGGTACTTCTTGAACCTCTCGAGCCTAAGCTCCTCCTCCTCAGATGCTGTTGCCCTAACCACGGCCTGAACTACAGCAACAGGCTGTACCAGTATGACCTCTGGGACCTGATCAACCTGGATCCGCTGCTCTAGGGTAAGGGCCGCATGAGTATGTGCTCCTCCCCCTGCCTGAGATGTGGCTGGTGCAAGTGGGTAGGATCAACCCCACCTAGCTAAGGTGCTGAACATGCTCATGAACTGTGCGAGGGCCTCCTGAAGTGCGGGGGTGGCAATAGGTGCCTCGGGTGTCTGACCCCCGACTGGAGCTACTGGTGGCTCCTCCGTCGCAGCTTGGGCAGGTGCTCTGACTGCACCCCGTGCCAGTCCTTGGCCTCTGCCCCGGTCTTTTGCAGCTCTAGCAAGGGGCGTGGGTGCTTGATCGTCGGATCCTACGGTGCGTGTCCTCACCATCTGTGAGAGAATAGAAAGTCAAGATTTAGTTTTCGAAATCAACCAATTCGTCGATAAGGAATCAAAGAAGTGAAATTTTCCTAACAGTTTCGAGCCTCTCGAAGATAAGTACATACGTCTCTATACTGATCCGCAAGACTGTACTAAACCTCCTTATGACTCGTAACACCTATAAACCTAGTGCTTTGTTACCAACTTGTCACGACCCCAAATTCCCCCCCAAGGATGTCGTGATGGCACCTAGTCTCTACGACTAGGTAAGCCTAAAAAATAGCAACCACAGAACAAATATGTAAATACAAGATACCGAAAACGGCTAAAGAATAGATTTAAAATAGAATCTCACAAATCTCACATCCCAAAACCGGTGGAATTGAGTATTAAGCTCTACAGAGTGTAACAAAAATAACTACTACATCACTGTCTAAAAATAAATATAATAGTAAATAAGGATAAAGGATGGTGACTCCGAGGCCTGCGGACGCCGAGCAAGCATACCTTGAAGTCTCCGATAAAACAGCTAGCGGAAATCTCTATCCACCGGTACGAGCAGACATACCTAGATCTGCACAAAAAGATGTGCAGAAGCATAGTATGAGTGACCACAATGGTACGCAGTAAGTATCAAGCCTAACCTCAGTAGAGTAGAGACGAGGCCAGGTCAAGACACCTACTAGGATATGAAATAGACAGTATAAGATGAAATACAGATATAAAATGAAAAGTAAGAAAGCAACTAATACGGAACATGATGATAGCATGAAAGAAACAACTAGAGAATTACAACGACCATGTACGGACAACAATCCGATAGAACACTAAAAAATGAAACACAGATATAACTCTCCACCAAAATATTTTGTAACATGGAATAACAACAAGAATCATATCGAGGTACCGCCTCATGTATAATGAAATCAAAATCAAGGTACCGCCGCGTATAATCAAGAATTACAACCAAGGTACCGCCTCGTATTCACATTTCTGAATTTCAATCATAGTCCTTCCTTATACCGCCGCGTGAGCTTTATATTTGAAAATAGGTTTTGAAAATAGTTTTCCCGAAATAACTGCATGCACTTTAGCCCACCTTATGACACCGCGTGGCGTCACGTAGTTCCCCTACAAGCAACACGCACATAAGTCCCACCTTATACTGTCACATGCACATTAACCCAAGCCTTATACCGCCGCATGCTCATCAATATCATATCACAATAACAACATCGCACCACAAATGCCCATATATCACAACTTACCAACAACAACAATATCAATGTTTCCACAACAATAGCTTATGGCTCCACCATAACATATACAAGAATATCAACAACAATAATGGATGGAAAATTCTCAATAAGATAGATGTTTCAAAAATAATCAACATCGCCGCAACGTATTAACAACTTTCACAACCTCAATATCAAATACTCAACAATGGGAAAAACAACGTGTAACCATAATATTAGATAAGACTAACTCACAATAAAGAAACTATCTTCAACAATGAGTATCAATTAACGGAAGCAACAAATAAAGGGCAACATAAACAAATAATTTAATAGTGATAATTAATAACGAAGGGATAACATGTATCAATAAAGGAGCAACAAGTTAAACTAAAACATGGGAGCAATTTAGCAAATAAGACGTAGAACAATTACTAAACAACTCAACTAAACCATTTAAGGATAGTTTAACTATGAGAATCTAGAACATAATATGACATTTCAATTAAAGCATGGAAGTAGTCTAAGTAGCCTAAACTGGCCAAATACTACGTACAACCCGTGTACCCACTCGTCACCTTGCGCACACAGATTCCACTTAGCATAATAGAATTAACAATACCAATCCTAAGGGGTAGTTCCCCCACACAAAGTTAGGCAAGATACTTACCTCAAATAGGCCAATTCACAACTCGGAAATAGCTTTTTCCTTAAAGTCCGCCTCCACGGGGCTCAAATCTAACCAAAATCGAGTCAATAACATAACAATGCTAGGGAATTCAATTGCAATAGATAAAGTTAAGATTTTTAAACTTTTCCCTAAAAGTCAACAAAAGTCAATCCGGGGCCCGCCCGATCAAAAGTTGGGTCCAATAGTAGATTCCGTATACCCATGATCCCACGAGTTCATATATGTGATTGTTTCAAAATCCAAGTCCAAATCGACTCTCCAAACTCAATTTCTTATTTTTCAAAACTTGACAAAGTTTCATAAATTTCTACTTTGATTCACATAATTTTGATGTTAAAATCTAAGATAAGTTGATGGAATACGATTAGAAATAGACTAAGATTACTTACCCAAGGTTTGTAGGTGAAAATCCCCTAAACTCAAAATCCTGTTTCCCAACTATTTGATCAGTTGCAGATGTCGCAATTGCGACATGGGTTCGCAAATGCAAAGCCTCGCAATTGCGAACAAAGCCTCGCAATTGCAGCACTGAAAGCTTTAGGGCCTCTTCGCAAATGCGAAGGTTGGATCGCATTTGCGATCACTGTAATTGCGACATATTCATCACAACAGCGATCCTAGCCCATCCCAGTAGACTTTGCAAATGCGAAAACTGGACAGGCTTGGCCTGACTTGAGTGCGAACAAAAGCTCGTAAATGCGAGATTAGAGGCTTGCAGAAAACCAGCAACTCTAACATGGTCAACAGCACTCCGCTAAGCGTCCGAAACTCACCCGAGACCTCGGGACTCCAAACCAATCATGCACACAAGTCCAAAAACATAGGTGAGTAATCTTTCTAATTTTCTGGTGGTTCTTATCTTCGCCAAGAGCACGGATAAGCCGGTCAAAGTTGGCTCGAATCAATAGTGCATCTGGAGATAGGCATCCGAATTCCTTTGAGCATTCCTTCGAGCCATTTTTAGATTATTTTTGAACTTGTTTCAGTATAAGAACTTGTACAAAATAATTTTATTTGTAGTTCAGAATGCTATTTATAGCCAAAGTATTACTGGTGTCTTTGGTGTTCCATATAAAGACTTCTGAAATTTTTCAGAACGTATTAATAGATTTTGTATTTTTCTTCTTTCAAGTTCTTTTGATTTGCACAATTGCTGCAAGATTCAATGAGGTAATGCATGCTTTAGTTTAATCAATTCGTTTGACATTCACGCTGATTATCAACCGATATGAAGTGGATAATACATAATTAATATAATTTATTAAAATCAGATATTATCAATAGAAAATTAAAGATGTCTTATAGACCAATTAAAATAGTGGATTATCAACAAAATGGCATTCGATTATACACCAATACAGAAGTTGATCTTATTAAGCTAGCAATATGACTAAGATAAAAATATAAGCTCATGTTATAACGACCAAACAAATAACACAACATACGCGTAATTAAATTATTACAGTAGTAAATTATTACTGAACCAGATCGTTATAGTCAAACGATGACAAACACCAACAGGTTGAAGGAAAATAAATCAACTATGATTTTTGGCCAAAGATGGGTAGTTTTCTTGTGGCGATTCCTCTTGCAATTTGAGCATTTGTTTGTTCTCCTCTTCTAAGACCCAAAAGATTCCCTAATACCTAATATACGCTTAATCTTCCTTCTTCCACATTTGGACACGTAGAATGATGGGAGAACATTTGAGCCTAACACCTCTTACGACACCATCTATTCTTCTCTTGGAGGGATTAGAAATATAATTTCTTAATATATATATATGGCGATGACATACATTGCAACTAAATATAAAAGTTTTTATAGCTAAACAGTCTAGCCATAATTTATTTTCCATAACTTTTGTCGCAAGAAGTGGCGTAGATAAAATTAGCTAATCCCTCCGTTTCAATTTAGATGATGTAGTTTGACTTGCCACAAAATTTAAGAAAAGAGAAGACGTTTGAAACATGTGGTCCTAAAAGATTAAGGGACTAAGACTTTATGGGGCCATGACATTTGTGTGGCTATAAATGCTTCTCATTAAGGATAAATTAGGTAAAATAAAAAGTATAAAATTAAATTATTTTCGAGCTTTCTTTTTCGAATAAACTAATAAGGAAAACGGAGGGAGTATAACTTTATATGACCCATGGCTAAGAATTAATACTTATCATTATGGAAATTTACTGTGTTCTAGCTGTGGTGATAATACATTCTTGTCATGGAAATGTCACGACCTAAAATTTCACCGGAGCCATGCTGGCTCCTAACACCACTTGCTAGATAAGACAATAACCAATAAGCAAAATAAACTTCAACAATAATAGGAAATAATCTCTTCAACAGAATAACATAAATAACTGAAGTCTGACGAGTGTCTAGTGTATATAAAATTCTAATTCGTACTTTGTCAAATAATAGGATAGAAAGATGTCGAACCCACAGGGATTAATTTATCTATTTTAGAGACATTTCTTGTTTCACTTACTATTTGAGAAAATAAGAAATAGTTGAGTTGTGAATTAACTAACTAAAATGCATGAATAGAGCAATAAAAAATATTTTGTTTTTCACAAATATAATAATAAGGTGTTGGGATCATGATTTCACTTAATATTTTTATTATATAATAGATAAAATTATCCTTCAATTTCTCACAACAGTATAAATGCTTCTCACGATTACAAATATATATTATTACTTAAGTTGAATAATTAATTGCACTCCTCTCGGTTATATAAATTAATCTTCAAAATAATAATATTAAAGAACCAAAAATATATGATTGAGCTAAAACATGCTCTTGTTAGTAAGTCCCCTTCGATTACCCTACTTATTATAACCGATTATTACACTATTCGCCTCACTCGATTACAAATAAGTATAAAATCAATTATAACATAAAATAGATAGATGTTGCTAAATAAATATTAATATTTATCAGTACCACAATTAACTGTATTACTTCTTCCGCTTCTCTTGATACAGAATTAATAAACAACTAACATGTAATATAAAATAGATAGATGTTAATACATCAAATAACGTGTAAGTGTAAAAGCAGATAAATATCAAATAAAAATCTTTAGCTCAAGCATATAAAATTGAGGAATAAGGTCTACTATTATATAGAAATATCAAGATCAATCTTTCTCCCAACATAAGGGAAGTTACTCCATACTCTAGTTAAATATTCTTGTTCATTAAATAAGAAAACAGAAAGAAATATAAGAATGATTCCCCCTATTTAATTAAAAGCAGGAACTAGAGTAATTTCTTACTTATGAATTTATTTAGAAACAACAACCAAACCACTATTATTGTTTAAAAGACAAGATAACTCGATACTAATGAAAGAAATGAAAAAGAGAAGCTTATTAAGAATTTGGATTCGGATTTCTGACTCTAAGCTTTCTCTCCACTATGATGCCTTCTTCTGATTGGGCAACATCTTCTTATATAAGAAAATTTCATAATGACTTCTTGATTTGGTGCTATATTTTCGGCAAATCTAGATTTTTCATTTGCAGAGATGAGAATTCATCATTCTAAGTTTAGATTCCGTCGATTCATCATGGCAAATGGAGACTTGGTGCATTGTCACTGTACTTCATTTGTGTGTTTTCTTTGCTTTGCCACCTGATTTTATTTTCTTTATCATAGCTTGATATTACACTTCTTTATTGTGGGTTTTTTGAATTTTTTTTGCTTCTTTCATGCTACGCACAATAACTCTTCTATGATTATTCTTGCAAAATTAAGTTAAGAATATGGAGGAAACATGATAATTTATATGCTTTTACGAGAGAAATTATGTAGTTAAAATCAGGTAAAATGCACTTATCAAAGTCAAATAACGGCCCAAGTGAACACCATTCTAGAATCTAGTGTCATCGAGAACATGAGCTCTATAGAGTAATAAGTACAAGATCAGATCAAAATATAATACTGTCTAAACGACTAACAGTAATAACTTGAAATAATTTCAAGGCCTACGAACGGAATAACACTACTACCTCGATGTCTCCAGTAGGAATATATGTCACCCTGTAGCAATCCCCTCTATCAGAAGCACCTAGATCTACACATAAAGTACAGAGTATAGTATGAGTACAACCGACCCAATGTACTCAATAAGTGACAAGCCTACCCTCGGGCTGAAAGCAGTGATGAGCTTGCAGAGTCCGATATTCATTTTAAATAGCCAACAACAACAATAATAATATAATGACGACAAAAGTAAAAGTAGCTCAAGCAATACCATGTTCAACCTTTTCATAATAAGGGGAGAAATAAGCATGTTTTTCAAGTATAACAGTTAAGGCAAATCATTCCACAGAAATCACCTAGACATGGATTTATCAATTTAACTATGATTCCAAGTTCTGAACATCACATCAAGTACCAATTAGCATGAGGAAAGAAATATAAATCTATGCCTACATAAAAAGTATACATGCCAAAATCCACGACATCGCGGTTTAATCATCAAGAATACCAAATCACATCACATGTATAGTTTCTGGCACAAGTACCCCTCCATCACACACACGCATATACAAACATACATACACTCAACATTGTATGAGTTCCTGACATAGTCCCTTACCAGGCACGTAAAGTGCGTGCACTCATAGGGCTCAAAAGTAGCATAGGTTATCACCTGACTCTGGAGAGGCAGATCCTAGCCCAAGCGCCAATCGGATCAAAAGTCAACAATCATCACCACTCAACCCAATATGAGTCCTTGTCCACACGTCACCTCACTATTAATACTACCTAGCCCAATATGAGGTTAGCGCACGCGTCACCTCACTATCAATATCAACATGGCTCTATGGCCCAAGTTCAGTTATTAATCCATTCAAATCTCACTATGCCAATATCTCACAATATCAAAATTAATATACCGCATGGATTATGCCAACGTACCACAAATCAGCTCAAAACCGTGTCACACAAATGAAGAAACTAATAACATGTGATATAATATGTAAATGTGCACAAAAATCGAGGTATAACACGAAAATATAAGATCGTGACTGAAAAATATGACTACGACTAAGGCAAATAGCTTAACATAACAAAGATAACCCTATCATATCTCAAATAGATAAAAACAAATATCCCGAAACTGATTTTTGGAATAAATAATAGCTCATGTAGTCATACAAGTGGAGAAAACACGATTTACAAGGAGCCAGGATAGCAAATCAAGGTACATAATAATCTAAAATCTACTCGGATCATGAATAACCATGGCATACGCATATACGCTCACCACCTCGCACGTGCTTCACCCTCAAAATATATCAATACCATAGCCAAGAAAATTAACCTCAAAGTAAGTTTAGGCAAGATACTTACATCAATGCGCGAGAATCAATACTCCAAAAAATCTTTGCCTCTCAAATCGGCTTCTGAACTCATCAAATCTAGCAAAAAACAACTCAATAACATCAAATAAGCCATAGAAATCAATTCCAAACAATAAACCTTCAACCTTTATTCAATTCCAAAAAGGTCAACTCGAACCCACATGGTTAGAACCCGGGTCAAGAAGTAGACCCCACTAATCATATCTCAACGAGTCCAAATATGTGATTAAATTCCAAAACCAAGTCTAAATCAACCTTCATATCCTAAATTTTTACTCTTTTAAGTTGTAGGAACCCCC
>MCJB01041443.1:29312-50304 GCA_002018475.1 Nicotiana obtusifolia | reverse complement strand
CCCCCCCCCCCCAAAAAAAAATTTCCCTCAAAATTCTATTTTTTAGGTGTTAATATGTAAAGACTTAGCCGATCGTTTGAGTATTATAGCTCCATTCCCCCATTTACTGCTTACTCTATGCTCAATTATTGTTATGTGATTTTCCGGGTTGGTTGGTTTAGTTCCGGGATGTTTCAGAATGAGTTGGGACACTTAGTCCCAAGGTTGGAAGCCTAAGTTGGAAGAGTTGACCGGATATTGACTTATGTGTAAATGACTTCGGAATGGAGTTTTGACGGTTCCGATAGCTTCGTACAGTGATTTTGGAATTAGGAGTGTGTCCGGATATTGATTTGGAGGTCCGTAGGTGATTTTGGCTTGAATTGGCGAAAGTTGGTAAAGTTGAAGTTTGGAGAGTTTAAAGGTTTGACTGACAGTTGAATTTGTGGTTTACCGAACTCGAATTTTGGTTCTGGGAGTTGGCATAGGTCCGTTGTGTTATTTATATCTTGTGTGCAAAATTTGAGGTCGGTGGGAGTTGGTTTGGTATGTTTCGACATTGGTTTTGGAAGTTAGAAGTTCATAAGTTCATTAGGCTTGAATCGATGTGCGATTCGTGGTTTTAGTGTTGTTTGATGTGATTTGAGGCTTCGAGCGAGTTAGTATGAAGTTTTAGGACTTGTTGGTATGTTTGGTTGAGGTCCAGGGCCTGGGGTGTGATTCAGATCATGTTCGGCTCATTTTGGACTTGTTGGATTGCTATCATGACCGTTGCTGGTTTCCTCTTCCGCAATCGCAAAGAAGGAGACGCGATCGCAAAGGTTTGTAGTTGGTAGTTGGTGAATTTGTGCTATGTGAATGGGTCTGCGATCGCGAAGCTTGGGGAGTCAGTGCTACACGAACGCGTGTATTAGGTCGCGTTCTCGAAGAAGAAAGGAGAAGGCTGGGAGTCCACGGGATTTTTTCTTCGCGATCGCGTGATGGGGTCCGCGATCGCGTAGGTTGATGAGTCTGTGAATCACGTTCGTGAAGGTTTATTCGCGTTCGCGAAGCATACTTTGAGGGCAGCATAATTTTTGTTATTCACGATCAGGAGGGACTTTCCGTGATCGCGAAGAGGAGCATCTGAGTAGAATATAAGATTTCAAAACGAGGGTTAGAGTATTATTTCATATTTGGACTTTGGGAGCTCGGATTGAGGCGATTCTTGGAGAGATTTTCAAGGAATTGATTGGGGTAAGTGATTCTAACTCGGATTTGGTTAATATACATGAATCTATCATTGTTTTTATCAATTAGTTAGTGTTTTGGGTTGGAAAAATTGGGAAAAATTGTAGAAACTTCATAGGCTTTAATTTGAGGATTTGCAGGTCGAGTTATGATCGGAATTGAGTAATGTGCGTATGGTTGGACTAGTTGTTGAATGGGTATTCGAATTTTTGTCAATTTTGTCGGATTCTGTGACGTGGTCCTAGGGTTGACTTTTGTATTTTGTTAAGAACTTAGGTTTGTCACATGGAATTGATTCCTAAAACCGGTATTGATTATGTTGAGTTGTTTATGGCTAGATTCAATAGTTCAGAGGCTGATTCGCGAGGCCAAGGCTTGTTGGAGTAGAAATTTATGCGATTTGAGGTAAGTAACACCTTTAAACTCGGTTTTGAGGGTATGAATCCTTGAAATACGTGTTATGTGGTTGATGTAGAGGTTACACACATGCTAGGTGATGGGCGTGTGGGCGTGCACCGTGGTAATTGTGACTCAGCTGATTCCATGGAACTGTGTAGTTATCAAAGCTTGATATCATTCATGTACTCTCCATGTGTTAGAGGAATTGAGCTGTGGTTCATGTTAGAAATCATGCTTAGGCTATATGCTGGTACTGTTGAGACCCATGGAGGTTGTTTTGTTGTTGAAATGTTTGCTTAATTTGCAATCATGTACTCAGTCACATCTATCCTTTGCATACCATATCTCAGTCTCTGTTGCCATTATTGTTACATCATATTATCATTGATTGGGCTGACTATTATGAAATTTTGTGAGCCCGAGAGACTAGAGAGATTGATGACTTAGTAAGGTCGAGGGCTTGGTTGTGAGTGATATTTATGGGATCGGGCTTCATGCTACAACAGGCTTTACTGATTCATGCCATGATTAGCTTATATTAGTGTTTGGGCAGGATACCTCTCCGGAGTCTGACATACCAGCAATGAGCGTAGGTACTCACTAAGTGCGAGTGCCAAGTGCGTGTGCCGAGTGATTAAGAGTACTGAGTGACTGGGAGTTCTGAGTGACTGGGAGGACCGAGTGATTGGGAGGACTGAGTGATTGAGCATGCCGAGTGAGTTTAAATACTCCGAAACTCTGCATATGACTTTATCACTGTGTGCATTACAATTGGCATGCATAATTCCTCATATCAGTCACACTTGGCATATTATTTTATTCATGTTGAACTTAAACTGTCAAACTTTAAAGTATGCCTTCATTTTTGCACTGTTAAATTCCGCATTTGGACTGTAGCGGTCTAAGCTTGTCAATGCTTTCGGCCCAAGGTTAGTCTTGTTATTTATTGAGTATATTGGTTCGGTTGTACTCATACTATACTCTGCACTTTGTGTGCGGATCCACGTACTTCTGGGCACAAAGGTTGCTAGCTTTGGAGCTTTATCGGTTTGGAGGCTATTAAGGTAGCTGCCTTGGCGTCCATAGACCTCGAATCTCCTTCTTTTTAGTTTATTTGCACTGTTCTATATTTCTAGATAGTTGTTTTAGCAGTTACATTGTATTATCATATATATGCTCTTATACTTAGTGACACCCGGATTTTGGGAGATTTTTTATTGAGTTGCAGTATTTTCTTATCAGTTATTATGAGATTTTCACTATTAAGCTTATTTCATTATATCTTAAACTTAAAGATGCGTGGTTATTTATGAATTGTCGGCTTGCCTAGCATTATGATAGGCTCCATCACGACATGTGAGATTTTGGATCGTGACAAGTTGGTACCAGAGCCTAAGTTACATAGGTCTTATGAGTCATGAGAAGGTTTAGTAGAGTCTTGTGGATCGGCATAGAGACGTCTGTACTTATATTCGAGAGGCTGCCTAACCCTTAGGAAAAACTTCACATTCTTGTATTCTTGTCATGCGAATTTGTTGATTTCGAGAAACTAAACTTCTCTTATTCTTTTCTCTCACGAATGATGAGGACACGTGCTATCGGATCGGGCGGACAGCCACCAGTACCATCAGCCAGGGCCGCGAGAGGCTGGGGCCATGGCAGAGGTCGAGGTGTACTTTGTACAGCAACTAGAGCAGCACCTGTAGACCCACCAGTTGCTCCAGCTCAGGAGCAGATTCCAAATGTGATTGAGCTGGTTGGACCAGCTCAAGCACCAGTTGTGCCCATTGTGATTCCAGGCCTTCAAGAGGCTTTGGCCTAAATATTTACTGTATACACTAGCCTTCCTCAGGTGGTTTCAGTTCTGGCCGCGCTAGCCACTTCTTCGGCAGAGGGAGGTGCTCAGACTCCCCACCCGTACTCCAAAGCAGGTGGTGCAGGAACTTCAGACACCGGGGATACTACCATCCAATCGGTTATAGTTGCTCAAGCCAGGTGGGTTCCCCTATGAGTGACGAGGAGCAGAAGAGACTAGAGAGGTTTGGGATGGTCAAGCCTCCATCATTCAGTGGGGCTGAGTCAGAGGATGCTCAGGACTTTTTGGATAGGTTCCAGCGGATTCTTCACACAACGGGTATTCTAGAGACTAGTGGGGTCTCATTTAATACTTTTTAGCTGTCGGGGGCAGCCTTCAAATGGTGGGAGGCCTATGAGCAGAGCAGGCCAGCCGATGCTGCACCACTTATGTGGCACGAGTTCTCCGTTCTCTTCTTGGAGAAGTTTGTCCCACCGACCCGTAGGGAGGAGTTGCATAGGTAGCTTGAGAAGCTAAGCAAGGAGGGTATGGTTGTGACCCAGTACGAGATGAGATTTTTAGAGTTGGCTCGTCACACGATCTGGTTGGTTCCCACAGAGAGGGAGAGGATTAGGAGGTTCATTGATAGCCTCAACTATGGAATGTGGTTTGTTATTACTCAAGAGATTGCGTCAGGTGCTAGGTTTGATGAGGTGGTTGATATCGCTAGGTGACTAGACTAGGTATGCAGTTAGTAGCATGAGCATAGGGAGGCCAAGAGGCCTCGTGGTTTGGGTGGTTTCAGTTTTTGCAGGGTAGTCTTCCCACAACAGGGGTAATCCTTATAGGCCCGCTCAGATGGCTCGTCCGATTCATCATGGTGCATCAGCTAGCCATGGTTCATATAGTGCCCATCTGGGTCAGTTATCTCTCAGTGCCATTCTAGCTCAGAGTTCATCTCGTGCTCCATCTGTTCAAGGTTCATCTATGCCAGGTTCTTCTAGCAGTTATTCTGGTTCTCGAGGTCCTTTTGAGTCTCCACCACCATCGGGTGTTTCTTCGAGTGCGGGGAGTTTAGCCATGTGTGGAGGTAGTGTCCCCATCACTTTGGAGGTCCAATTCAGCAGAGGGGTCAGGTTATGACTTCCGCACCAGTTACTTCACCACCCACCCAACCAGCTCGAGGTGTGGCTTGGTCAGCTAGAGGTTTCCCTAGAGGGGGAGGCCATCAGGTGGTGGTCAGGCTCGATGCTATGCTTTCCCTGCCAGGCTAAAGGCTATTGCTTTAGATACAGTGATCACATGTATTGTCTCGGTATACCACATGGATGCTTATATATTATTTGACCCTAGTTCTACTTATTCATATGTATCATCACATTTTTCTTGCTATTTGGATCCTCCCCCTGAGTCCTTAGTATCACATGTTCATATATCTACGCCGGTGGGCGATTCTATTGTTGTGGACCGTGAGTATCAGTCGTGTGTAGTGACTATTGGAGGATTGGAGACTAGATTTGATCTCTTATTGCTTAGTATGGTTTATTTTGACGTGATTCTGGGTATGGACTGCTTGTCCCCACGTCATGCTATTTTGGATTGTCACACTAAGACTGTGACGTTGGCAATACCAGGGATACCTAGGATCGAGTGGTGAGGTTCTCTGTACTATGTTCCCAGTAGGGTGATTTCATATATGAAGGCCCAACGAATGGTTGGGAAGGGGTGTTTGTCATATTTAGCTTTTGTGAGGGATGTTGGTGCTAATACTTCTACTATTGATTCTATTCTGGTAGTGCGAGACTTTTCGGATATGTTTCCTGCAGACCTGCCGGGCATGCCACCCAACAAGGATATTGATTTTGGTATTGACTTGGTGCCGGACACTCATCCCATTTCTATTCCTCCGTACCGTATGGCACCAGTAGAGTTGAAGGAATTGAAAAAGCAGCTTCAAGAGCTTCTTGATAAGAGGTTCATTAGGCCTAGTGTGTCGCCTTAGGGTGCACCGATTTTGTTTGTAAAGAAGAAGGATTGTACTACGTGGATGTGCATCGACTATAGGCAACTGAACAAGGTTACAATTAAGAGCAAGTATCATTTGCCATGCATTGATGATTTATTTGACCAACTTCAGGGAGCTAGGGTGTTCTCCAAGATTGATTTGAGGTCTGGGTATCACCAGTAAAAGATTCAGGACTCGGATATTCTGAAAACGGCATTCAGGACCCCCTATGGTCACTATGAGTTCCTTGTGATGTCTTTTGGACTGACCAATGCCCTAACAACATTCATATATTTGGTGAACATTGTATTCCAGCCATATATTGATTTGTTTGTTATAGTGTTTATTGATGTTATCATGGTGCACTCACGTAGCCAGGAAGAGCATGCACAACATCTGAGGATTGTACTACAGAGGTTGAGGGAAAAGAAGCTTTATGCCAAGTTCTCCATGTGTGTGTTTTGGCTCAGTTCGGTGGCGTTCATGGGGTACGTGGTGTCCAGGGAGGGGATTAAGGTGGATCCGAAGAAGATAGAGGCAGTTTAAAGTTGGCCCAAACCGTCCTCAGCTACTGAGATTTGGAGTTTCGTCGGCTTGGCCGGATATTATTGTTGCTTCGTGGAGAGTTTCCCGTCCATTGCAGCGCCTTTGACCAGGTTGTCCCAGAAGGGTGCCCCATTCAGGTGGTTAGATAAGTGTGAAGAGAGCTTTCAGAAGATCAAAACTACCTTGAGCACAACTCCAATTCTAGTTTTGCCTGCAGCATCAAGTTCTTATACAGTATATTGTGATGCTTCTCGGATTGGTATTAGGTGTATCTTGATGCAAGAGGGTAGAGTGATTGCTTATGCTTCACCCCAATTGAAGCCTTTTGAGAGAACTACCATGTTCATGATTTGGAGTTGGCAGCCATCTTCATGCATTGAAGATTTGGAGGCATTATCTCTGCAGTTTGTCTTCTGAGGTATTTATGGATAATCGGAGTCTCCAGCACTTGTTCACACAAATGGATCTAAATTTGAGGCAGTGGAGATGGTAGGAGTTGCCAAAGGACTATTATATCACCTTTTTGTACCACCCCGGGAAGGCCAATGTGGTGGCCGATGCCTTGAGTAGGAAGGCGATGAGTATGGGTAGCCTTGCATATATTCTTGTTGGTGAGAGATTGCTTGCATCAGATGTTCAAACCTTGGCCAATCAGTTCGTGAGGTAAGATGTTTCAGAGCCTAGTCCGATTCTAGCTTGTGTGGTTTCTCAGTCTTTCTTGTATGATCACATCAGAGAGAGTCAGTATGAAGACCCCTATTTGCTTGTCCTTAAGGACACGGTTCAGCACGATGATGCCAAGGAGGTTTCTATTGGTGACAGTTGGGTGTTGCAGATGAAGGTTCGGATTTGTGTGCGCAATGTATATGGGTTATGTGAGTTGATTCTTGAGGAAGCCCACAATGCACGATATTCCATTCATCTGGGTGCCACAAAGATGTATCAAGACTTGAGGCAGCACTATTGGTGGAGGAGGATGCAGAAAGACATAGTGGAGTTTGTAGCTCGGTGCTTGAATTGTCAGCAGGTGAAGTATGAGCATCAGAGGCCGGGAAATTTGCTTTAGAGGCTTGAGATTCCAGAGTGGAAATGGGAGCGTATCACATGGACTTCGTAGTTGAGCTCCCACAGACTTTGAAGAAGTTTGACGCTATTAGGGTGATTGTGGACCGGTTGACTAAGTCCGCGCATTTCATTCCAGTTGGGACTAACTATTCTTCAGAGCGGTTGGTCGAGATCTATATCCGCGAGATTGTTCGCCTTCACGGTGTGCTGGTGTCCATTATTTTAGATCGGGGCAAACTGTTCACGTTGCAGTTTTGGAGAGCAGTGCAACGAGGGTTAGACACACAGGTTGAGTTGAGTACGACATTCCACCCTTAGACGGACGGAGAGTCTGAGCGTACTATTTAGATATTGGAGTATATGCTACGCACTTGCATCATGGATTTTGGGGGTTCTTGGGATCAGTTTCTGCCGCTTGCAGAGTTTGCCTACAACAACAGCTACCAATTGAGCATTCAGAAGGCTCCGTATGAGGCTTTGTATGGGAGGCGGTGTCGGTCTCCGGTTGGTTAGTTTGAGTCGGGCGAGGCTAGGCTATTGGGTATTGACTTTGTTCAAGATGCTTTGGAAAAGTTTAAGTTGATTTAGGATCGATTTTTCACGATACCGTCAGAAAAAAGAGTTATGCCGATCGGAAGGTTCGTGATGTTGCCTACATGGTGGGGGAGATGTTATTGCTTAGAGTTTCGCCCATGAAGGGTGTTATGAGGTTTGAGAAGAAATGTAAGTTGAGTCCTCGGTACATTGGGCATTTTGAGGTGCTTGAGAGGATTGGGGAGGTGGCTTACTAGCTTGCATTGCCGCCTAGTCTATCGAGTGTTCATCCAGTGTTTCATGTTTCCATGTTCCGAAAGTATTTCGGCGATCTGTCTCATGTTTTGAACTTCAATATGGTTCAGCTAGATGGTGATTTGACTTATGGTGTGGAGCCAGTGGTCATTTTGGATCGGCATGTTCGAAAGTTGAGATCGAAGAATATAGCGTTAGTGAAGGTGCAGTGGAGAGGTCAGCCAGTCGAGGAGGCTACCTGGGAGACCAAGCGGGAGATGCAGGGCAGATATCCACGCCTATTTGAGACTCCAAGGATGATTCTAGACCCGTTCCAGGACGAACGTTTGATTAAGAGGGGGAATGTAACGGCTCGGTCGGTCGTTTTGAGTATTATATCCCCGTTCCCCCACTTACTGCTTATTCTGTGCTCAATTATTGTTATATGACTTTCTAGGGTGGTTGGTTTGGTTCCGGGGATGTTTCGGAATGAGTTGGGACACTTAGTCCCAAGGTTGGAAGCCTAAGCTGGAAGAGTTGACCGGATATTGACTTACATGTAAATGACTTTGAAATGGAGTTTTGATGATTCTGATAGCTTCGTATGGGGGTTTTGACTTAGGAGTGTGTCCGGATATTGATTTGGAGGTCCGTAGATAATTTTGGCTTGAATTAGCGAAAGTTGGTAAAGTTGAAGTTGGAGAATTGAGAAGTTTGGACGAGAGTTGACTTTGTGGTTATCGGGTTAGGATTTGTTTCCTGGAGTTAGAATAGGTCCGTTGTGTTATTTATGACTTGTGTACAAAATTTGAGGTTGATTAGAGTTGATTTGGTATGTCTCGGCATTAGTTTTGGATGTTAGAAGTTCATAAGTTCATTAGGCTTGAATCAATGTGCGATTCATGGTTTTAGTGTTGTTTGATATGATTTGAGCCTTAGAGCGAGTTTGTATGATGTTTTAGGACATTTTGGTATGTTGTTGAGGTCCCGGGAGCCTCGGGTGTGATTTTGATCATGTTCGGCTCATTTTTGGACTTGTTGGATTGCTGTCATGGCTGCTGCTGGTTTCCTCTTTCGCGATCGCAAAGAAGGAGACGCGATCGCGAAGGGTTGTAGTTCGCAGCTGAGGAATTTGTGCTGTGCATTCGTGAGAATGGGTCTACAACTGCGAATCTTGTGGAGTCAGTGCTACGCGAACACATGTATTAGGTCGCGTTCGCGAAGAAGAAAGGAGTAGGCTGGGAGTCCACGCAATTTGTTCTTCGCGATCGTGTGATGGGGTCCGTGATCACGTAGGTTGATGAGTTTGTCAATCGCGTTCGTGATGGTTTTTCCGTGGTCGCGAATGGTACTTTGGGGGAAGCAGTATTTTTGTTCTTCCCGATCGCGAGGGATTTTCCGCGATGCGAAGAGGAGCATCTGGGCAGAATATAAGATTTTAAAACGAGGGTTAGAGTATTATTTCATATTTGGACTCTGGGAGCTCGGATTGGGGCGATTCTTGGAGAGATTTTCAAGGATTTGATTGGGGGTAAGTGATTGTCAGTCGGATTTGGTTAATATACATGAATCTATCATTGTTTTTGCCATTTAATTAGTGTTTTGCATTGGAAAAATTGGGAAAAATTGTAGAACTTCATAGGCTTTAATTTGAGGATTTAAAGGCCGAGTTGTGATCGGAATTGAGTAATATTGGTATGGTTGGACTCATTGTTGAATGGGTATATTTTTCAATTTTGTCGGATTCCGAGATGTGGGCCTAAGGTTGACTTTTTGACTTTTGTTAAAGAACATAGCTTTATCATATGGAATTGATTCTGACAGCCGGTATTGATTGTATTGAGTTGTTTATGGCTAGATTTGAGTCGTTTGGAGGCCAATTCACGAGGTAAGGGCTTGTTGGAGTGGTTGGTGTTGAGGGTACTCACATGCTAGGCGACGGGCATGTGGGCGTGCACCGTGGTAATTGTGACTCAGTTGATTCCGTGGAATTGTGTAGTTATCAAATCTTGATATCATTCATGTACTCTCCATGTGTCAGAGGAATTGAGCTGTGATTCATGTTAGAAATCATGCTTAGGCTATATGCTGGTACTGTTGAGACCCATAGAGGTTGTTTAGTTGTTGAAATGTTTGCTTAATTTGCAATCATGTACTCAGTCACATCTATCCTTTGCATACCATATCTCAGTCTCTTTTGCCATTATAGTTACATCATATTATCATTGATTGGGCTGACTATTATGACATTTTGTGAGCCCGAGAGACTGGAGAGATTGATGACTTAGTGAGGTTGAGGGCTTGATTGTGAGTGATATTTATGGGATCGGGCTGCACGCTGTAGCAGGCTTTACTGATTCATGCCATGATTAGCTTATATTGGCGCTTGGGCAGGATCCACCCCTCCAGAATCTGACATACCAGCAATGAGCGTAGGTACCTACTGAGTGCGAGTGCCGAGTGATTGAGAGTACTGAGTGACTGGGAGTTCTGAGTGACTGGGTGGACTAAGTGACTAGGAGGACTGAGTGATTAAGCGTGTTGAGTAAGGTTAAATAATCTGAGAGTATGCAATGACTTTATCACTGTGTGCATTACAGTTGGCATGCATAATTCCTCATATCAGTCACACTTGGCATATTATTTTATTCATGTTGTACTTGAACTGTCAAACTTGAAAGCATGTCTACATTTCTGTATAGTTAAATTCTGCATTTGGACTGTACCAGTCTGAGCTCGTCACTGCTTTCAGCCCAAGGTTAGTCTTGTTACTTATTGAGTATATTGGGCCGGTTGTACTCATACTACACTCTGCATTTCGTGTGCAGATCTAGGTACTTCTGGGCACAGCGATTGCTAGCTTTGGAGCTTTATCAGTTTGCAGACTATTGAGGTAGCTGCCTTGGCGTCCCCAAACCTCGACTCTCCTTCTTTTCAGTTTATTTGCAGTGTTCTATCTTTCTAGACAGTTGTTTTAGCAATTAGACTGTATTGTCATTTAGATGCTCAAGTACTCAGTGACACCCGGATTTTGGGAGATTTTTTTATTGAGTTGCGGTATTTTCTTATCAGTTATTATGAGATTTTCACTATTAAGCTTATTTCATTATGTTTTAAACTTAAAGATGCATGGTTATTTGCGAATTGTCGGCTTGCCTAGTATTGCGATAGACGCCATCACGACATGTGAGATTTTGGGTCGTGACACTATCATCCACATAGATTCTTGGTGTAATGCTAAAACAGAGTATACACTACTTATCCCAAAGTCTTGTATGAAAGTCTCCTTCAAAAATCGCCCCTCTCCAACTCTAGGGTTCAAAATATAAGAGGCCTAAAATCCCGAAATAAGAACTTAAATGAGTCTGCCAGCACTACCCTTCGCGAACGCAACCCAAGCCTCGCATTTGGGAAGCGCAATCCAGTCACTTCCCAAAAAGATCCTTTGCGAATGCAGTTCAACCACCTACAAACACGATTCACTGGAATCCTAATCCTACGTGAATGTGACCCTGACCACGCGAACTCGATGACTAATCTCTAGCCAACTCCCAGCAGCCCTTACCTCTACGCGAACGTGAGCCTGAAAGCGCGAACTGTAGGCCACGGACCACAAACCTTCGCGAATGCAACATTCTGTCAGTGAATGTAAATAACACCGTCCCGACCCCAAATAAGCCTCCACGATTGCGAGACCTGCTCTGCGATCGTGAAGCACACCAGACACCAGCAGTAATCAGCAACCTCAACCAAACTCTAAGTGGTCAAAAACTCACCTGAGCCATCCCGTTCCCGTCCAATCATATCAACATGTCCGTAAACCCTATCCGGACCAATCTAAAGTCTCCAAACACATGCGAGATTTTTCAGCTATGAATCGACGATCAAACCATGAATTGAACTTCTCTTAAGTTCATAAGCTTCTAAATTTCCTACCAAGCGTCCGATTCCTATCAAACCAACTTGGAATGCAGCCAAACATTCCACATAAGTCCTAAATGACATAACTAACCTATTCCATGTCCCGAAACAACAATCCAAACCATTATCATCAAAGTCAATTTCGGGTCAAACTTATGGACCATCCAGACCTTCAAATTTTCAACTTTTGACTATTAGAGCCAAAACACCCTAGGAACCTCCAAAACCAAATATGGACATATGCCTAAGTCCAAATCACCATACGAACATATTGGAACCATCAAATTTCCAATCCGAGGTCATCTATTTGAAAGTCAAATCTTGGCCAACTCTTACAACTTTAGTTCCTAACAATAGAACTGAGTGTCCCAATTCACTCCAAAAATCTTTACAAAATTGAACCATCCATCTCTGCATGTCACAAAAGAATATACAAACATACGAGAATCATCAAATCGGGGAACGGGGCTCAAATACAAAAGACGACCGACCATGTCATTACATTCTCACCCTCTTAAACAAAATGTTCATCCTCGAACGGGTTTAGAATCATACCTGGGATATAAAAAAGATAAGGATATTTGTTCTACATATCATGCTCGATCTCCCAAGTTGCCTCCTTGACCACTTGACCTCTCTACTGAACCTTCACTGATGAAATATCTTTAGACTTCAGCTTCCAAACCTCCTTATCCAAAATGGCCACTGCCTCTTCTTCATATGCCAGATTCTCATCCAACTACACTGAATTGAAATCCAACACGTGTGGCTAATCCTCATAATACTTCCAAAGCATGAAAACGTGAAACACCGGGTGAACTCCCGACAAGCTGGGTGGCAAAGCAAGTCTGTATACCACCTCACAAACTCTCTCCAACACATTGAATGGAACAATACACCAAGGGCTCAGCTTTCCCTTTCACCCAAATCTCATCACGCCCTTCATACACGAAAATCGAAGAAGAACCTTTTCACCCACCCACCATGAAAGCCACACCGCGATCCTTCCTATCAACATAACTCTTCTTCCTGCACTGTGCTATATGAAGCCACTCCTGAATCAAATTTCACCTTTTTCATGGAATCATGAACCAAATCTGTGCCCAATAGCTTAGCCTCGCCGAACTCAAACCAACCAAACGGAGAACGACATCGCCTCCCATATAAGGCCTCATACAGAGCCATATAGTTGCTCGACTGATAGCTGTTATTCTATGCAAACTCCATTAATACAAGAAACTAATCCCACCGGCCTTCGAAATCTATGACACAGGCCCTCAATATATCCTCCGTTGTCATGACCCAAACCGGAGGGCTACGACGGGCACCCCGCCCTTACTTGCCGAGCACCAACATCACGTATCCTTAACCATACTATCATGCGTAAATGGGCTTGAAGGGATGTCATGAGATAACTTGAACATAACATAAAGAATATTCGACAAAGGACAAACCTAGAATGATATGCATGAGATACACGAGCCTCTAAGGCTAAACAAAACATCTATACAAATGACATCTGTTTACAAGCCTCTAAGGAATACATAAAAATCATAAGGTCAGGACAAACCCCGTCATACCCATAACATATGTACATAAGAAAGCTTACTCCAAATGGCAACTGCAGAGAAAATGGAGTGCAACAACACCTTCCGCAGAGCTGGGAACCTACTAGAAGGATCGTCAACCTGCTTATCAGGACCTGTGGGCATGAAACATAGTGTCACCAGGCAAAGAGGATGTCAATACAAATAAAGTACTGAGTATGTAAGGCAGAAAAGCATAAATTAGAACATTAATGCAAAAAGAGATAGAGCAGATACAACCTGTAAGATCTGAGTGCCTCTGAGGGCGACTGACTTGAAATGCATAATACATATATATATGTATCTATTTATACTTTTAAAAATATACGCCTACGTGGGCATCATCATCATCATATCGTACCTGGACGTAATAGGCTAGGTTAAAATGTACACGGTCATTATAAGGCTCGGTAGAATCATACCCGGTCACGTGGAGCTCGATAAAACTTAACTGATCGATGGTTGCACAATAGGTGTCGACCCGACTGACTATAGCGTGACTCGATAGAGTAAAATAGGTACACATATATAATGCATCCTGGATTCATGGAATAACATTCTAAACTTTCGGAGTGACATAAGGTCGTTGCACCTTCAATTAGTGTTATGGACATCTATACCATCAATATGAACCTCAATAGGATTCAAGGATCATATATACATTCTTAGAATAGTATTATAAGGAAAGAACAACATGGGCAATCTTAGTTGCTAGGAGTAGATCCGTTATGAAATAGCATATCGTTTACGTTCGTTTCACTTTAAATTATGCCAAAAGAAAGAAGGAAGTGACTTAACATACCTTATACTGAATCCTTATTCATTCACTCGAGCTTTGCCTCCTTTACTATGAATCTAAAATCAGCAATAAGGACACCAACATTACCATAATGAACTTAACAACTTTTATTGAGCGACAAACTCGTTTTATAAGAAATTGGACAGTATCTCCCCTTAATTTCTTCAGTTCCCCAAGTGTGAACAACAACAACACATACTACAGCTTACAATACATTCTCAGCACCATACCAAGCTCAAACAATCAACAATAATATACCTACGATTTTCAGAAAATTAGGCAGCACCTATATCACTTCCTTCCAATTCAAAACAATAGAAAAACCAACAAAAGAAACATCATCAACAAAACATCCAATATACATCAAGAACTAGCTGAAACCAAGCTCAAAAACCATCCAAAATAGTCCCATACGTACAACACATCAAACATACTTCCAACTTCAAGTTTAACATGTTTTCCTTCAACATCTAGGCTTCTTGTGGTCTAAAAACGACTCAACCCAAGGAGAGGGGTGAAGAAAGTACCTTATAGCACAAAAATCCTAAATTTACATAGATTACTCCGCTGCTACGCCTTCCTCAATTAGCCACGAAGTGAGAAGACAGCAAGCTATCGACTAGTTCGGGTTCCTAAGGCTTAAATCCACTTGTTTCACCTTTTCCACCTTTGATTTGGCTTTAAAATCCTAAGGATATATTTAGGAGGTCTAGAGAGAGTATTAGGTCTGATTTGGGTAAAAAATGAGGCTTGAAGATGAAGGAAACAACTTTATATAGCAAGATAAGCCTCCACTGACTTTGTGGGTCCCTAAGAGAGCTGCTTGCATAGTCGCACGAAAACGTAAATATCTCTCTACTCCAACGTCCTATTAATGGACGGTTTAGTGAGTTGAAAACTAGACTCATAGTCCTTCAATTTGGTGGGTTGATCACCCCATAACTCTAAGTATATTATGAGAAAAGCTCTGTTACATTAGACCTAATGTTCAGTAAAATTTATGAACGTAACTTGTGACCGCTTTTGTCAACTTTTGTTTCACAATTCACTTGACTTCAAAACATAAACAAGACTATCATACGACTAATATAATTCATAATATCACCTTCTTATCATGTTAACCATCCTAGTATCACCCCAAAAGTATGGGTTATAAATTCCCAGTTTGCCGACTTTCGACGAAACTTATTTTCTTAGATTCGTTTAGCTTCTAAACCTTCCAATCTTCACAATACATCCTTACAACTTGTTTTAACCCATAATTATATTTGTAAAGGTTTTTCAACTCTCTGTCTCCTATTGAATTATTTAAGATGAATTCAGACATGAAAGTACAGAGTGTAACATTCTTTCCCCCTTTGGAACAACCGTCCTTGAATTTAAAGGAGCCTTAGAGGAGAAACTTGCTCTTATGGATTTATAGAAATATCGTTAGAGTGTCCTCTGCAAACAGGACTATCCCATACCTTGTGTCCAAGTAATTCTACTCTTGAAAATGATGCAACACTTCAATTCTGAATATCATTTTATAATAGAATGAGGTGTTAATCGAAATCACGTAACATGGGCTAAGAAAACACATGATCGACTACAACCATTAAGAATATTTTATCTGAAACAACTGAGTTTACTTAGAATTCACTTATTCTCCGGCTTTCCACGTCTTTCCTTCGACGTTCTTATTCCTCCACGATATATTTAGGGAAGTTACTTTCTTGGTCTCCAACTTGCAGACACGATGATCTAAAATAGCAACTAGAACCTCTTCAGAATGTAGATTCTCTGTAATCTGAACCTCATGTGATTTTGTAGCATAAATTCGTGACTCATTTATAGCTACTGGAATCTTCTCATAAGATCGACCCTCTATTACTTGTATATCATTTAACGCATTTCTTCATTATTGAAACTTGATAACCGGATCAATGGATCCTAATTCTGAGGAAAACTTCAATTTAGTCTCTTCTCTGGGTAGTTTGGACGTGGCTTTATATCTTTCTTGATTAGCTTGTCCCATTTGATTATGCTCTTTGTGAGCGAAATTTCAGAAGACCTTATTATTAACTTGAAATTTTCTTAAGTCTCATTATCACATGTTAAGGTTCGATTTGTGACGCTTCTATGCACAAACACTCTTGAATGAGGCTAACTTTTTTATAACTTGATGCGTTAAATCAGGTCGAACAATTCTATCTTTCAAACTGTCTTATGGGAAACTACATTTCCCTCCACATCATGCTTTATAAGGAGTTACTCCGTGCAGTTTAATATGTACCCTTATGATCCTCCCGCATGTACAGATACTACTATAGTTATTCTTGTGCGCTACTCAATAGTTGGTAATTGATTATCCTATCTTTCTATAAAATTTTTCATCTTAGATTGTAACATGTCTCTGAGCGTCTGAATTGTATGCTTCCCTTGCTAGAATTATCTTAAATGCATAAATTTCTTTGAGAGGACTTTTAGAAATTATTTGTAACTGAGCAACTCTATTAACCATAATCGAGGCGGAAATTTTATGTACCCGATCTACCTTCTGCATCCTTCCATTTTACATTCCCTTTAGCAATTTGTCCAGTAAAAGTAAACTAATTTCTGTCACATTAACCACAGTCGTCCATGTGGAATCGAACTTGCTATATTTGCAATGAATCTTATGCCAATCACTTCTTATTTCCATATTAGGTTACTTTATTCCGTGTCAATTCATTGGGTTCCTGGTGTTCTATTTTGTTCGGTTAGCAATTGGAATATTAATGCCACAAACCCTAAAATAGTTTTCTTCATGTCGTGCTACCAATGTAATCCTTTGATGTCATGAATAGAATAGCGTAAATAATGAACCTCTGTCCTAATATGCAGTTGACCATGATATTTCAAGCTTCCTCCTTTAATCGACTCAAAAGCTGTAGTTTCTCTTGCCGAATACCTCTTTTAACTTTTCCTCAAACTGAAATCTTCCCTATCTAAGAGATGACTCTACCATATTCCAGGCCATTATACCTTTATTACTGAGTTTGCCAAGAGTATTCTGAACCTGTTAATTGGTGAAGACCTCTAGTAAACCATTTTTCCTTTTGGGCTTGCTCATTTGTCAAACCACCCGTGACTTACGACTAAATGCATATGTTACAATATTGATTCTGCTCTTTTTATTCTAGTTCTAAGAAGTCTTATACGAAACATGTATACCATTATAGTTCTCTATTCCTCCTTATTTTTCCCACCACTCCTAGTTGTCAACGGCTTCTTATTAGGCCTATATTATGATTTTCCTTATTTGCAACTTTGATCTAATTCCCACATATTCTGAATCTCTTGAACATATAGTTTTGGACCTCATCTATTGATTTTCATCTTCTTGTTACCGTATACATTTAATGTATTTCTTTATTGGTTAGGTTCCAATTTATAGAAGCAACTGACGTTGTGAAATGACTTATCTTCATATTGCCTCTTTCTATTTTGTCCTTTCCTACACTAAGTCTACACTAAGTCTACACTAAGTCTTATCCTTGACGTCGACTTTATCTTTTACACCTTGATGGTTTCTTTTCTTTAGTTTTTTCCTTGAAATATTGTACTAACTCCCTTGGTCTTGCTGTCATCTCGACTATCCATCACGGTTGCAACATTTAGATATTACCATCGTCTATCTTTAATTTCAAGAGTCATCGTACTTTGATCCCTTTCTAACTCCTTGTGATTGATCTTCCTTCTCCTTCCAATCTCAGCAATTTCCTTTGGAGTCATATCTTCCAACTTTAACACATTATTCAGGTTAACATTCCCATGTATAAAGTTTTGACTATGCTTGTTGTCAATTTATAAACCAATATCGTCTGTTTTCCATATGGTTTGTACCCTTGCGTTACTTTATATTTACTTATACTCCTTTTTTTCCCAATCCTCCCGTATTTTTGTTGTTAAACAATTGCGCTCGTAACTCAGTCATTTATCACCTCGTCTTCTTCCTTAGGGAAATAATTCAATGTTTCACTCTTAAAGTCCTACTCACCTTCCGTAGGTCTGTATTCTTGGTAGCTTACAATTGACCTATGGGTAACCTTTCTTCCTCTAAGACAATTTATAGGGGTCCATATACGTAGCGAGTCATACGTTCTTGCTGGCATCCCTTGTTTCGACGAGTTTAACTTTAGTTTCACGTGTCTTGTCAAGGTGATATTTATAAATGTTTTTCAGGGTTCTTCTCCCACTAATCTTCCTCCTCCTTATGCTCATTCACTCATTCTATTACTGCAACACTAGCTAGTGTGAGAGTCCTTTGAATCTCTAATCAATACCTTAATTATAGTTCATCCTAAGTCATCCTACGATATCGACACCTCACATCTATATGGTTAAATTGACCTTCTAATAATCTCCGATATAATTACTAATACATTTTTAATGAAAACGTGGCTCATACTACTTTATAACCTCAGAGCTCACTTGCCTTCGAATCTTATTGTACATCCATACTTTAACTTTTTATCCCTTAATAGTCTTCCCTATTCACTCATATTGCTCTATTTAGTTTCGTACAAACCTTTCACAAAATTCCAATTCTTGTCTCCTTCAAAGTAATTTCAACAAAACATCCTTGATTCTCAACTTCCCGTACTCTAACTGGCCTCATTTTTTCGTCTTCTGATATTGGTTTACTTATCTGATAACCCCATAAGCTGTTGAACCTCCCCGATGATATCTTTCGCATGCCGCGCTTATCGTATATTTTTACGACATTTGCATATACAATGATTTATCCATAAGGGTCAGAACTTACCTATCTATGTAACACCTCATAAATAATTCACCTAAAACCCTGGGTTTCGTAATGCCGGGATAGACTTATGCATTGTTGATTGTAGAGATTCTTCGCAGCGAGCTGGAAAGCCGTCGTTCGGACTTTTTGGGTTGAACAGTGCGTTGGGGAGTTGAAGAAAATTATTAGAAATATAAGGCATTTCTGCGGTCCATTCTGCGGTCGTAGAACTGGTATTCAGACCGCATATTGGCCACAGACTGAAGCAGAGAACTGAGGAAAAACTTCGAACCATTATGCAGTCCATTATCGACATAATAGTTTTGTTGGCCACATAACCCATCGTAGACCCAGCTTGAAAATTTTCGGAGGAAGTTCTGCAATGCATTATGCGATCGCAGAATAGGTTTGCGGACGACAGAATGGTCGCAGAGTGGGGCAAACTTGCCTAGTTTCGGAGGGCCATTATGCAGCCCATTTTGTGGACTGCAGAAGCATTATGCGGTCGTATACGCGACCTCAGATCTACTTCAGGGCTTTATTTTTTCTGATTTTGTAACCCGACCCCGATTTCGTTTATCTAGCCTAAGGGTTCAATTTTGGGGGATCACTTGTCATTTTAGAGAGAGGAGAGAACTATTCTAGAGAGAGGAAAGGTAGGGTTAAGGATTTCACTACTCCACCTTGATCGAACTTTGGGATTTCATCGAAAGGAACTTTCTTGGGTTTCAAAGAGGTAAAATTTCTTTTCCCAATTCTTCAATTTCGGGTTTGGGGTTGATTATGGGTGATAAAGGTAGATTTATTACATGCAAGAGCTAATAGGTCTTGTGGGGAAGTTGTTGAACAATGTTGGGTGGTTTTGTTGTTGAATTAGTTGAGGGAAAGGTTGGGTCATAGTTGTAACAGCCCTGGTCATACGAATTTCTCGAATCGTGCTTGTAATTCTCCCCTCCTCTATAGATTGGCATCATTAGGAGTGTTGGGACATCATTGTTGCATTACGAAAAGCTCTTTCAAAGTATGTTGGCTAAACTCTTCTCTTAGAATTGAACCCCACAATACCATTGTAAGTCTCGTGATGCTTATTATAAATTGAATTATTCCAAATAAGCATTGTGTCAAAACAAACATGCGTTCAATATGTATTCCAGAGATTCTTGTTATGTTGAGTTACCGTTTGAGAATGTAGTTTAGGCATGGGCTGTGTGTTATAGTGTTATGATTTAAAAATGTGTTTCTAACGAAAGTTATCACGTCAAATTGTGTAAAAGAAATCACATGTGCCTAAGACCATAAATTGCTCAAGTATGTGTTAAAGCCTTAATTTGAAAGGCCTTGTTGTTGATTATCCACGATGATGTTTGAAAGTGAAATAGTGAGAATGAATTATGAAGTACGACCAACGTGCCAAGAATGATATTGCGTTTTGGCCAATGGTGCCAACAAAATGAATGACATGTAAAAGAATGTAAAATAAATGGTAAATCCTTTTAATAGTAAATGTCTTGGGAGTATCGATTAGCCACCAGGGAAGGGTAGGTCGAAATAATCTAACCCCGAAACTACACGTGTCGGTGTAGGAGTGATTGAGTGGTAAATCCTCGTGATAATGTGATAAGATTGTTTCTCCTTATATGGGATAAGATTGATGTGTTGAGCTATTTTCCCTTAAATGGGATGAGATTACTGTTAGCGAGATGTGATGTGATGTTGACCCACATTACATTGTGGTGAGACAACTTAGCCGGTCGAGCTGAATCAAACGCCATGCCGCTCACATGGTGGTATTATGAGTGTATGTCTCGGGGTGAGACGGCTTAGCCGGTCGGAATGAGATAGGACTCCATGCTAAAAAATGATGGTGTATCGGTAAAGATATCCTAACTTAAAATACTGAAATTTACTTGTCCCTAACTTGACACCTTGTTACCATTTGATCCTCTTATTGATGTCCTATTTTCTTCTCTGTTTACTGTTATTCATTCTATTGAGAATGTGCTTAGTTTTAGATACTAGTACTATTCTGTATGTACTAACGTCTCTTTTATCAGGGGCGTTGCATCTTTAATGGATGCAGGTGATTCCATAGGTGGTGGTATTGATCAGTAATAGCAGCACCCCCCCCCCC
>MCJB01041443.1:0-29240 GCA_002018475.1 Nicotiana obtusifolia | reverse complement strand
CCCCCCCCCCCAGCTGATTTGGTGAGCCTCACTTCATTTTGGGGTTTTGTATTTCCTATCCGTTATACATAGCATTTTGAGGTATAGCCGGGGCCTTGTTGCCGACACTGTCATAGCACTCTTTTTTTCCTGTTAGAGAATCCATAAACATAGTGTGGGTTGTATATATTTTTGGGAAGGTTAGACTAAAAATGCTGTAATCATATCATCTGTTCCACTTAAACTATGATTGTCTAATGTACTATTTTGAAGACTTGTTAATGATGTAACTAATGGAAATGAACTAATGTTGTTCACATGACTTCTTACTGACTAATTAATGAAATGCATTCTTCTCTTTATTTATGGGTGAGTTGGGTAGATGGCACTGTTTAGGCTTTCTCGACCGAGGTAACTCTGTTGAGCATCGGTCGCGCTCCCCGAGGTCGGGGCGTGACAAACTTGGTATGAAAACCTAATATTTTAAAGTGTCCTAGGGTGTCTCGGAGCCATTTCTAGTAGAGTCCTTCTTATAGGTGTGTTGTCAACCACATCTATAATTAGGAGGCTATTTGGGAATTTAGGAATAATACCTTTCTTTGATGATCTAGATCGTGCGATAAAGCTGATTGTAAGATTGCTCCTCCATTAACTCGTGCATTGCTCTAATTTTCAGTATATGGCACCTAAGAAGAAAGAAAGAACTGGCCAAGGAGTCAATGCCACCTCAGGAGTGGCAGTTGATCCTTTACTTGATGATGCGGGTGAGCACCTGATGGGTGAGAATATTCCCCCTCTATTACACTGCCTGATTCCACTACACTTGGTCAGACTGCACCGATTCCTGACCCTACTGAGGTTGCAACAATCCCTCCAATTGATATTCCAGTTCCACCTTCAGCCCCAGCTTCCAATCCCGGTGTATCTGATGGGGATCTTAGGGGAGCCATACAGATGTTGGCTCAGATAGTGGCTTCCTAGGCCCAGAGAACAGATGTTGCACCCACTTCTTCTAGTCAGCTAGGGGATTCCACTAGTTCCAGGGTGAATAGATTTCTCTAGTTGGACCCTCCAGTGTTCTTAGGTACTGATCCTGAGGATGACCCCAGGATATTTTTTACGAAATGCACAAGACCCTCCGAGTTATGTGGGCTACTAAGACGGAGGGAGCAGAGCTGGCCTCCTACCGTCTGAAAGGGGTGGCCTATTCTTGGTTTGAGATGTGAGAGGACTCTCGTGAGGATGGGAGCCCTTCGGCAAGGTGGAATAAGTTTGCCGTTGCTTTTATTGATCATTTCTTGCCTGCCGAGACTAAGTCAGCCTGTGCCACCGAGTTTGAGAACCTGAAACAAGGTAGCATGAGTGTGTGGGAGTATCATAAGAGATTCGCGCACTTGTCCAAATATACGATCTACATGTTGCCTACTATGGAGGCTAGAGTGCGCCGGTTTGTGCAGGGCCTTAGCCCCTTGGTTATTAATGAGGCCGCTACAGCTGCCTTGAATTTTGATATGAACTATGATAAGATGGTGGCATTTGCTCAAGCCACAGAGAGCCACAAATTGAAGAATAAAATGCAGCAAGAGAGTAGCAACAGGGCCCGGTCAGCCGGCAACTTCTATTGGTCGTGGTGGTGGTAAGACAGTTTTCAGGGGAGGATCATCAAGGCCATCCCAGTCTTTTGCTCAATCTTCAGTCAGTGCATCGCCATCAAGGCCCAGTCAGTAGTAGGGGAACTGTTTTAGGACCAGCCAGGGCAATAGGGGATCCTACCAGTAGGGTCAGTTTGGTGGGAGATTTCAGCAGCAGTGGAGGCCCCCATGCCCTAGGTGCGAGAAGATGCACTTTGGGACCTACTACATGAACCAGCCCATATTGCTATGGGTGTGGAATAAGGGGTCACATTCCAAGGGATTGTCATTCGTCTCAACAGAGCATGTGCAGGGGTATAGCACAACTGGCCAGTTCTACAGCTACTACATCCGCAGTACCTCCTCCATCTCGAGGCACCCAAGCACCCGCAGGCCGTGGTATAACTAGGGGTGGCACAAAGAGTTCGGGAGGACCCAACCGATTTTATGCTATGAGGGGTCGCCAGTGTTTAGAGGCTTCTCCAGATATTGTCACAGGTATATCGACTGTCCAATCTCATGATGTGTATGCTCTTATTGAACCCGGTTCCACTTTGTCTTATGTCACTCCCTATGTTGCTATGGAATTTGGGATTGAACCAAAACAACTCCATGAGCCGTTCTCTATATCTAATCTGGTGAGTCTATTGTGGCCGCGCGAGTTTATAAGGATTGTGTTGTCATGGTGGGTGGTCGGGACACCATGGCTGATCTCATTGAATTGGGGATGGTGGATTTTGATATAATATAGGGATGTATTGGCTTTATTCATGTTTCGCTAAGCTTGACTGTCGAACCAGAACCATTATGTTTGAATTTCCAACTGAGTCTGTGATTGAATGGAAGGGGGATGATGTGGTGCCGAAGGGTAGGTTTATTTCTAAACTTGAGGCCAAAAAGATGATTAACAAGGGGTGCATCTACCATTTGGTCCTGGTTACGGACACGATACAGAGGCACCTTACTTGAGTCTGTGCCTGTTGTGAATGAATTTTCGGAGGTCTTTCCGGGTGAGCTCCCTGGGATCCCGCCAGATAGGGAGATCGATTTTGGGATTGATGTGATGCCAAGCACGCAATCTATATCTATTCCATCCTACATAATGGCACCAACAGAATTGAAGGAGCTAAAAGAACAATTGAAAGATTTATTAGAAAAGGGTTTCATCCGCTCGAGTGTGCCGCCTTGGGGCGCACCAGTTCTATTTGTAAGAAAGATGGATGGGTCGCTAAGAATGTGTATTGACTATCGGCTGCTCAACAAGGTTACGATAAAAAATAAGTACCCACTACAAAGGATAGATCACTGGTTTGATCAATTGCAGGGTGCTAAGTACTTCTCCAAGATCGATGTAAGATCCGGGTATCACTAGTTGAAGATCAGGGAGCACGATATTCTGAGAACAGCTTTTAGGACCCGGTATGGGCACTTTGAATTTCTGGTAATGTCTTTCGGGCTAACAAATACCCCTTATCTTTCATGGATCTTATGAATTGGGTCATCAAACCTTTCCTCGACTCTTTCGTAATAGTATTTATTGACGATGTTCTTGTTTATTTGCGAAGTCGGGAGGACCATGCCAATTATCTCAGGGTAGTTCTACAGATCCTATATCAACACAAATTGTATGCAAAGTTTTCGAAATGTGAATTTTGGCTTGAATCTGTCACGTTCTTGGGTCATGTTTTCTCCAGAGAAAGAATTGAGGTTGATCCCTAGAAAATTTCAGCTGTGAAGAATTGGCCTAGACCTACTACCCCAACAGACATTCGTAGTTTCTTGGGCTTAGCTGGATATTGTAGGAAGTTTGTGGAGGGGTTCTCTGCTGTTGCCTCTCCATTGACTAAATTGACGCAGAAGGCGGTTAAGTTCCAATGGTCAGATTCTTGTGAAAGGAGCTTCCAAGAGTTGAAATCAAGATTAACTACGACAGCGGTTTTGACTCTACCAGAGGGTATGGATGGGTTGGTGGTATATTGCGATGCTTCGAGGATTAGACTTGGGTGAATATTAATGCAACATGGCAAGGTGATAGCTTATGCTTCCAGGCAACTTAAGAATCATGAAAAGAACTATCCAACACATGACTTAGAGCTTGCGACGGTGGTATTTGCATTGAACATTTGGCGTCATTATCTGTATGGGATCCATGTAGATATATTCACGAACCGTAAGAGCTTACAATACATTTTCAAATAGAATGAATTGAATCTGAGGCAGAGGAGATGGCTTGAATTACTCAAGGATTACAGCATTGATATTTTGTATCATCCTGGGAAGGCAAATGTTGTGGCGGATGCTCTTAGCCGGAAATCTATGGGTAGTTTGGCTCACTTGGAGGCATATCAAAGGCCGTTGGCCAAGGAGGTTCATCGGTTGGCTAGTTTGGGAGTTTGTCTTGTGGACACTAGTGAAGGAGGGGTGATTGTGCAAAATAGGGCTGAATCGTCGCTTGTGGTGGAAGTCAAGGAGAAGCAATTCAACGATCCATTATTGGTACACTTGAAGGTGGAGATTCAAAAATATAAGACCATGGCCTTTTCTCTTGGTGTGGATGATGGTATCCTAAGGTACCAAGGGCGTCTATGTGTCCGAATGTCGATGGTTTCCGGAAAAGAATCATGACTAAGGCTCACAATTCAAGGTATTTCGTGCACCTGGGCTCTACAAAGATGTATGATGATCTTAGGGAAGTCTATTGGTGGAACAATATGAAGAGGAATGTAGCGGACCTTGTGGCAAGATGTCCAAATTTTCAGCAAGTGAAGGCCGAACACCAAAGGCCCGGTGGGTTGGCACAGAACATAGAGATTCTGATGTGGAAGTAAGAGATGATCAATATGGACTTGCTGTTAGGCCTACCTCGCACTCCTCACAAATTCGACTCGATTTTGGTGATTGTGGATCGATTCACGAACTCAGCACACTTCTTACCTGTTAAGGCTACCAACATAGCAGAACAATATGCTCAGTTGTACATCAAGGAAATAGTCAGGTTACATGGCACTCTAGTTTCTATTATCTCATATCGAGGGGCACAGTTCACGGCTAATTTTTGGAAGAAATTTCAGCAATGTTTGGGTACCCAGGTGAATCTTAATACAGCCTTTCACCCGCAGACTGACGTGCAGGCAGAGCGGACTATTCAGACGCTTGAGGATATGTTGCGCGCATGTGTTCTTGACTTCAAAGGTAGTTGGGATGATCATTTGCCACTCATAGAGTTTGCCTACAACAACAGTTTATCATGCCAGCATTCAGATCGCACAATTCGAGATTGGAAAAGCGGAGTTGATAGGGACATACCTCGTGCATCAGGCTATGGAAAAGGTTAAGATAATTAAGGAGCGGTTGAAAAATGCTCAGATTCGTCAGATGTCCTATTCAGATGTTTGTCATAGGGATTTGGAGTTCAAAGAAGATGATTGGGTATTCTTGAAGGTTTCCCTTATGAAGGATATAATGCGGTTCGGTAAGAAAGGGAAATTGAGTCCGAGGTATGTCGGACCCTACAGAATCATTCAGAGGATTGGTCAGGTGGCTTACAAGCTAGAACTACCTCCAGAAATATCTACAGTGCACCTGCTATTCCACGTGTCCATGTTGAAGAAGGTGGTTAGAGACTCGTCGCTTATTGTTCCGGTTGAGACCATTGAGGTTAAAGAAGAATTGACTTATGAAGAAGTTCCAGTTGCCATCCTTGATAGGCAAGTCCAAAAGTTTAGGAACAAAGAGATTGCCTCCGTGAAAGTACTATAGAGGAACCAGCAAGTTGAAGAGGCCACTTAGGAGGCCGAGGAAGAAATGAAGAAGAAGTACCCTCATTTGTTTGAATAGCCATATATTTATAAATTTGTGTTCTATCAAAATGCTAAGAGTTACCTTCTATCAATTATGATCATTTGTACAGTTGATGCTAAAGGTGTTCCTTTTTGGAATATACTGCTCATGAGGCCACGATTGGCATTGTTTTAATGTTATGTTGCGTTGTTGGTTCCTGTATATGTTGTTAGGACTGGTTTTGGGATTCTCTGGTAGGTGGATAGGCCAACTACAGGGGAGACTCTTGCGAAACTTTTGGAAATTTAGGGAGTTAGTCAAAAATTGGAACTGCTGGTTTGTGTTGTAGCAACTGAGTCACATTGGCCGCTAATGGTGAATTTTGACCCTCATTCAAGGACGAATGATCTTAACTTGGGGAAGATGTAAGGCCCCATAAATATTTCACCTAAAACTCGGGGTTTTGTAATGCCGGGGTAGACTTATGTGTTGTTGATTGTAGAGATTCTTTGCGACGAGATGGCGAGCCGTCGTTCAGACTTTTTGGGCTAAACAGTGCGTTGGGGAGTTGAAGAATTTTTTTAGAAATACAGGGCATTTCTGCAGTTGCAGAACTGGTCTGCGGACCGCATATCAACCGCAGACAGAAGCAGAGAACTGCGCAAAAATTTCCGACCATTATGCGGTCCATTATGCGGTTGCATAATGGTTTTGTGAGCAGCATAGCCCATCGCAAACCCGGCTTCAAAATTTCTGGAGGGAAGTTCAGCTGTGCATTGTGCCACCGCAGAACAGCTCTACGGACTGCATATCGACCGTAGACTGAAGCAGAGAGCTGGGCAAAAATTTTGGACCATTATGCGGTCCATTATGCGGCTGCATAATGATTTTGTGGGCAGCATAACCTATTGCAGACCCGGCTTCAAAATTTCTGGAGGGAAGTTTTGCGGCGCATAGTGCGACCGTCAAATAGGTCTGTGGACCGTAGACTAATCGCAGAGTGGGGCAGACTTGCCCAGTTCCGGAGGGCCATTATACGGCCAATTTTGTGGACCACAGAAGCATTATGCGGTCGCATACGCGACCATAGATCTGTGTCGGGGCTTTATTTTTTCTGATTTTATAACCCAACCCCCATTTCATTTATCTAGCCTAAGGGTTCACTTTTGGGGGATCACTTGTCATTTTAGAGAGAGGAGAGAACTAAGGTACAACACAAGCAAGGACTCTGCTAGGCGCCGGACTATCCAATCTCACGAATCTGTTGGCCAAAGCCTAAATATCCATAGCCAAAGGTCTCTCCCCAGTTGAATTAAATGCTAAACTCCCCACCACCTTTCTACTCAAGGCGTATGCCACCACATTGGTCTTCCCAAGATGATAAATAATGGTGATATAATAATCCTTCAATAGCTCCAACCATCTCCACTTCCTCAAATTCAATCTTTTCTATTTAAACAGGTGCTGGAGACTCGAATAATAGGTATACGCCTCACAAGACATGCCATATAAGTAATGCCTCCAAATCTTGAGCGCATATACAATGACTGTTAACTCCAAATGATGCACCGGATAGTTCTTCTCATGGGGCTTCAACTTCGTGATACATAGGCAATCACCCTACCATCCTGCATCAACACACACCCAGGGCCAACCCACGAAGCATCGCAATAAACTGTGTACAACCCCGATCATGAAGGCAATACCAAAACTGGAGCTGTAGTCAATACTATCTTGAGCTTCTGAAAGATCTCCTCACACTCATCTGACCACCCGAATGGAGCGCACTTCTGAGTCAACTTAGTCAATGGGGCTACAATATATGAAAATCACTCTATGAAGTGATGGTATTAACCAGCCAAATCCAAAAAGCTTTTTATCTCTGTAACAGTAGAAGGTCTGGGCCAACTCTGAACTGCCTCAATCTTCTTCGGGTCCACCTTGATCCTATCACTAGATACCACACGCCCAAGAACGGCACTAAGTGCAACAAAAACTCACACTTGGAAAACATAGAATACAGTTTCTTCTCCCTCAAAGATTGAAGCATAATCCTCAAATGCTACTCGTGTTCCTCAGCACTACTAGAATACACCAAGATATCATCAATGAATACAATGACAAAAAATCCAAATAAGGCCGGATCACATTGTTCATTAAATACATGAAAGCTGTTGGGGCATTAATTAATCCAAACAACATCACAAAAACTCATAATGACCGTAACGGGTTCTAAAAGCCGTCTTAGGAATGTCCAAAGCCCTAATCATCAACTGGTGATACCCTAATCTCAAGTCAGTCTTTGAGAACACCCTAGCTCCCTGATGCTGATAAAACAAATCATCAAAGCATGGTAATGGATACTTGTTCTTGATTGTATATTTGTTCAACTACCGGTAGTTAATACACATTCTTAAATACCAATCCTTCTTCTCAACAAACAACTTTGGTGCACACCAAGGTGACACACTAGGCCTGATGAACCCCTTATCCAGCAACTCCTGTAACTGCTCCTTCAATTCCTTCAACTCCACAGGAGACACGCAGTACAATGGAATTGAATTAGCATGAGTGCATGGTGCCAAGTCAATGCTGGAATCAATAAACTTATCGGGTGGCATACCCCGTAGGTCTGCAGGAAACACATCTGGAAGTTCCCTCACCACTGGAACTAAATCAACAGTAGGAGTGTCAGCACTAACATCTCTAATAAAGTGTAGATACTCCAAACATTCCCTTCTCAACCATTTATTGAGCCTTCAAGAATGAGATCACTATGCTAGGAGAGCAAGCAAGAGAACCCTTCCACTCCAACCTTGGCAACACTGGCATAGCCAACGTCACGATCTTTGCATGATAATCAAGCATAGCGTAGTACGGAGATAGCCAATACATACCTAATATCACATCAAAATCCACCATATCTAATAATAGAAAGTCCACCCTCGTCTCAAAACCACAAATAGTGACCATACAGGACCGACTCGATCACCATAATAGATCCCCAACTGGTGTAGATACATGAACAAGGGGTAGCTAGTGAATCATGTGGCATATCTAGAAAAGAAGCAATTTATGATGGCACATATGAATAAGTAGATCCAAGATCAAACAATACCGAAGCATCTCTGTGGCATAAAAACAATACCTGTAATGACAATATCTGAAGCAACGACCTCGGTCTTCCCTGGAAACACATCATCTGGCCTAACTTCCACTGGACTAAGCTCCCCCTCTAGGACGATCATGTCCTAGATGACCTCCACCTCGAGCTGGATGAGCGGGTGGTATAGAAACCAGCGCAGCAATCATAGTCTGTCCTTCCTACTACCCTATGAAGATGGGGGCAGTATTTCCTAACATGCCTCAGATCTCCGCACTCATAGAAACTCTAATCGGAAATGGCTGCGGGGACTAAGTCGGACCCTAGGAACCAGAATACCCACCAGAAGAACCTGGTACTGATGAATGCTTAACAGATGGAGCGCAATGAGAACTCTGCACTGTAAGTGAACTAAATGAGGACTACACAGAAGCTCCTCGACTGGGCGGTGGTGAATGATAAACTAGCCTGCTAAATGAGGTACCACTAAAGCTACCTGAATGTCAGGACCTCTTTTCCTTACATTGCATCATCTGCTTAGTCTCGATGCCGATGCGCTATATGTGACATGCTATCTCTATAGCCTGGTGAAATGAATTCCCGATCTCTACCTCTCTATCCATAGCAAGGCGAATACCATGGTGAAGACCATCAATGAATTTGCTCACTCTCTCCTCCTTCGAGGGAATCAAAATAGTAGTATAACAGGACAATTCGGTAAACCTCATCTCATATTCAGTAACTGACATCGGACCCTTCTAAAGGTACTCAAACTGCCTCCTTAGCTCCTCTCTCCTGGTGCAGGGTACAAAATGCTCCAAAAAGACCTTGGAGAACTGAGCCTAGGTAAAAAGAGGTGATCCTTCTAGCTTGCCTAACTCATACACCTGCCACCACCTCTTGGATGGACCCTGGATCTAGAAGTAAAGTCAACTCCATTGGACTCAACTAGTCCCAAATTACGCCGAATCTCATGAAAACGATCCAAAAATCCCTGGCATCCTCTGAGGGTGTACCATTGAAGTGAGGAGGATGCAACTTCCTGAACTTATCTAGACTATTCATCTCATCAGCTGACATTGCGGGCCAATCAATAGGCTGCACGATAATAATAGGCTGAACTCCCCCAACTAGTAACACTCCAGGGGTCTAATAACCATGGGCCACCTTCTCTGGGGTACGAGTAGCTAGAGTTTGTGCTCCACCCCTTGCCTAGGAAGTAGCTGGTACATTAGGAAATGCCTTGCTCTCGAAAAACCCAACCATATGGACCAAAGCATCCTAAATAGCTGGCGAAACAAATAAGCCCTAGGGAACCTGAGGTGGTACCTCCGGCTCAACATAATCACAAACCTGCACCTCAATAGGAACTAATGGCGGCTTTACGGTAGCTGCTGGAGCAGGGCCCCTAATTGCGGCACCGTGTGCTCCACCCCTACCCCTGCCTTTGCCTCTCGCTTGATGATCATTTCTTCACAATCTCTGAGAGAATAGAAGTTCAAAGATTTAGACTTAGAGTTAAACAAAGTCACACGACAGAGAATGAAAGAAAGTGAATTTTTTCTAACAGCCCTGTAGCCTCTCGAAGATAAGCACATTCATCTTTGTACTGATCCGCAAAACTTTACTAGACTTGCTCATGACTCATGAGACCTAAGCAACCTAGTGCTATGGTACCAACTTGTCATGACCCAAAATTCCACTTGAGTCGTGATGGCACCTCCCATTACTTGTTAGGCAAGCCAACAACCAATAAGTAGAAATAAACTTCAACAATAGTAGGAAATAGTCTCAACAGCGAAATAACATAAATAATTGAAGTACAATAATGGTACAAGTGAAAACCATCCAAGAATTTGGTGTCATCGAGTACAGGAGCTCAATAGAGTAATAAGTAATAGATCTGATCAAAATATAATATTGTTTGAATGAATAATAGTAATAACTTGAAATAAGAAAATGGACTTCAAGGCTATGAACGGAACAATACAAACTTGTCATGACCCAAAATTCCACTTGAGTCGTGATGGCACCTAACACTACTTGCTAGGCAAGCCAACAACTAATAAGCAGAAATAAACTTCAACAATAGTAGTAAATAGTCTCAACAGTGGAATAACATAAATAACTGAAGTCCAATAATGGTACAACAGAAAACCATCCAAGAGTCTGGTGTCATTGAGTACATGAGTTCAATAGAGTAATAAGTAATACATCTGATCAAAATACAATATTGTTTGAACGACTAATGGTAATAACTTGAAATAAGAAAAAGGACTTCAAGGCCTGCAAATGGAACAACTGTACTTTCTCGAAGTCTCAACAAGGACCATATGCCATCCTTTAGTAATCACCTTTATCAGAAGCACCAGAATTTGCACATAAAGTGGAGAGTGTAGTATGAGTACAATCGACCCCATGTACTTGATAAGTAAAAAACATACCCTCAGGCTGAAAGTAGTGACGAGCTTGGTAAAGTGCAATGCTCATTTTCAGTAACCAACAACAACAATAGCAATATAATGACGGCAAAAGGAAAAGTAGCTCCAGTAATACCAAGTTCAACCTTTTCATAATTAGAGGAGAAACAAAAATGTTTTCCAAGTATAATAATTAAGGAAAATCATTCTGCAGAAAATCACCTGGACATGGATTTATCAATTTAACTACGATTCCAAGTTTTAACCATCACATCAATTACCAATTTTTCATGAGGAAATAAATACAACTCTATGCCTGCATGACAAGTATACATGCCAAAATCCACGACATCGTAGATTAATCATCAAGAATACCAAATCGTAGCACATATATAGTGCCTGACATAAGTAACGCTCCATCATCGTGCGCACACACACATCTCTCTCTCACTCACTCAACACTGTACAAGTGCCTGAAATAAGTCCCTGACCAAGCACGTATTAAGTGCCTGGACTCATAGGGCCCAAAGTAGCATAGGTTATCACTTGATCCGAAAGGGTGGATCCTAGCCCAAATGCTGAATAGATAAAAAGTCAACGATCATCATATCAGCTCAATATGAGGATGGCGCACACGTCACATCACAATCAATACCACTCAGCCCAATTTAGGGCCAGCGCGACTCTATGGCCCTAGTTCAGGCATTAATCCACTCAAATCACATTATGCCAACATCTCATAATATCAAAATAAATATACCATACGGATTATCCCCGCATGCAAGTCTGGACACTAAAAAATGTGAGATAAAATATAAAAGTGCATAGAAACAAATAGCATGCATATATAATATCATGATTGAAAAATATGACTACGTCTAAGGCAATTAGCTCAACATAGCAAAGATAGCCCTATCTTGTCTCAAACAGATAAGTAAATGGCATAGACATGATTTTTAGCATGAATAATAGCTCAAGTAGTCATACAATTAGAGAAAAAGACGATAAAAAGCAGGCATGATAGCAATACAAGGCACATAATAGTCTAAAGTTTACCTGATCATGAATAACCACGGTGTACTCCTATACGCTCGCCACCTCGCATGTGTATCACCCTTAACATATATAAAATACCATAGCCAACGAGAAAGTACCACCAAACCTAGATTAGGCAAGGTACTTACCTAAATGTGTGAGAACAATACTCCAAAAAGCCTTTGTCTCTCAAATCGGCCTTCGAACGAATCAAATCTAGAAAAAAAACAACTCAATAAGGTTAAAAAAAGCCATGGGAATAAATTTCAAAAAATAAAACCTTGACCTTTATTGAATTCATAAAAATTCAACAAACATCAACCTAGACCCACATGGTCAAATCCCGAGTCAAAGGGGAGATCGCGGCTACCCATAACCACGAGTCCAAATATTTGATTAGATTCCAAAACCAAGTTTAAATCGACATTCAAATCGACATCATAGAACACCAAATAACTTGGCATCCAAAATCGGATCCTCATTGTTCTGGTTTGACAACTGGACTGGTTTGGGAGCACTGTACTTTGTTGTGCCAATTGATTTTGAGATAGATGAATCTATACACAACGTGTATGATGTTCTGGAAGAAGGGACATGGAATAGGGACAAACTTCTTGAGATCTTACCTGAACATATTGCAACACACATAATGGAAACTGTTGACCTCCAGATAGGGAGAATACCTTAGATGTTCCATACTGGATGCTAGAAACCCAAGGCCACTTCACAGTCAAATCTGCTTGGGACTATCTCAGAATGAGGTATTAACCTAAAATGGCTTACAAAATGATATGGGTGCAAGGACTACAATTTAAGATAGCCTTCTTCATGTGGAAGGTCAGGAAAGCTAAACTGCCTGTAGATGACTTCATGAAAAGACTGAGGTATCACATGCCATCAAAATGCTGGTCCTGTGCAGAACCAAGGGAGGAACACCGGTCCACTTATTCTATACATGCAGTGTAGCAGCCAGAGTCTGACAATACTTCCTATTAGGAGTAGGAATAGCATGTGTAGACTTAACTTTTCACCAAGCAATCACCAAATGCTGAACTGCACAAACAGTCCCTAGACTCAAGCCAGTGTTGCAGGCTATCCCCTCTTGCATTGTGTGGGAATTATGGAAAAGAAGGAACAATTACAAATATGGAGAAACAGTGTCTGTGAGCAGAGTTATGTATCAGGTTTCCACAACACTACAGGTTTTAGTTTAGCTCAGAAAGCCAGGAATTAATGTACCTCACAAATGATGATGGAAAACTACACTCTAATATTGAAGTTTAACGAAATTGTCTGGGAACTACCAATGGAAGGCTGGCTTAAAGTCAATATAGATGGAGCATCTAAAAGAAACCCAGGAAGGAGTGCAATTGGCTTTTGTGTAAGGAATGAAGCTGGAGATTTGAGATATGCACTGGGAAAAGAAATCACTGAAGGAACAAACAAAGGAGCATAAGCGGTATCTATTGTGGAGGCCCTGAAGCATTGCAAATCCCATAACTACACACACATATGGCTCCAAACATACTCCATGCTCCTCAAAAACATAATCAATTGGTACGTGGAAGCCACCTTGGTGTATAGCTGATCAAATGGAGGAGATAATGCAATTGAAAGAAGACTTCACATTCAAGGTGTCACACATATACAGGGAAGGAAACAAACTAGCTGACCATCTAGCAAATTTTCCCTTGAGTCTGGGAGACATGAATGTCATGATTTCTGGCAGCTAGATTCAAAAGGCAGGAAGATTGTGAATGAAGATAATATGCAATGCCCTTACATAAGAGTGAAGGTAGCATCTACATAACTTGTTTGCTGTTTTATGCAGGTAAGAAGAACAGGTCTAGCCTATTGCTGCAACTGCAGCACCAGTTACAGATGCAGTAATCAACTGGGATCTCCTCAACAACCCCTGACAGATGGGCTAGCATGGAGCAGTACTACACAAGAAACAGACTACATAGCTAGCCACCAACAAAGCTTCAAACATTTAACTCTCCAAAAAGACATCAACTGCATACCTTTCTATCCTCCAACATTTCAAGCCTACAACTACAAGCAACTGCACACCCCTTCCAACACTCAAACACACCAAAATCTGGAAGCGACCAAGAACAAAGGACACAGACAAATAATCATGAAACCATACACATTAATACCTTCACCATCTTCCCCCAATTCTGTACTTACAATACTACAGTAAGAATCAACCAACACATGCCTATCTCCCTCCATACGCAACAACAGCCATATCATTAACTCATCTGGAGCTGTCACTCACAGCAAATGATACACTGCCTGGTTCAGTTTACTGCTGAAGAAGCAATGTGTGGTATCATCATTTCTCATGCTCATTCCATTGCTACTTTGGAAATCATAGTGAACCCCAATCACACTGTGCAACCTCATCATAACATCAAATCAGTTAGCCAGCTCAATGTCAACTCAGGTAAATCAACACACATCACTGCCAAATCAAGAAAAGATAGATGCTCAGGGCAGCATACACAGCACACAGTCCAACAGTCACACCAGCAGCAGGAGAGACACATTCAAAGTAGCAACAGTCTCACTTCTCAGAATCAAAGGACTAGAAAAGAAGATATAATCATCAATGTCACTTTTGAAGCCAACAAACTTACAAACTCTTTAGGCAGCTTGGATAGGTCTAGATCATTGCTGCATTTGCAATGTGTGGTAATAGTACTGTCAGTGCTCATCCTATTGCAACTACAACAATCATCAAGGACCTTATCCAATACCCTCGATCATAGGTCAATCAAAATGCAACTACCTCACAAACACAATCCAATCAACATGCATCTTCAAAGAAGCAGGTACAGAAACAGGCACCCATCATACCAGCAGAAGTCACAAGCCACACAAACACAAACACCAGATGACCAGCAGAAGCAGCACACACACAAAAAAATCAAGAGGCATCAACTTCACAACCACAAAAAGCTAGTCAGACACTTAACTGCTGACTCCAAAGAAGATAGTACTGCCAACCAACACATACACCATAGAAAGCCACATCAACAGAACACATTGATCTCACAGTTGGTCTCACAATTACAAGCACAAAGCACACAACCTCTCGGAAGCAGCAGACTAGACAAACAACTCAACAGAAGAAACATGATACACACACATACTCGACAGCAGCAGTCCCAGCACTCAGCTCAATACCCCTACCTCAGAATCAACAGCAGCACTCAGCACACGCAAACAACTCATCCAGTAGTAGCAACACAGCCTCGACAATCACAAACAGCCAGCTCAACAATCAAAGCTCAACAGAAAGATGGAAGAAACACAGTATTTAGCTATCAAGAATTCAAGACACAAACAGCACCACTGTCCAGACACATAGAATGTCCTGATAGTCATCTTCAACTGGGCTTTCCTTGCCCGCAAGGCCAAAACAAATTTGAAGATAGCTCATATTTTTTGTCACTTTTTTTGGGAACTCTCGAGACCTCTGATAGATGTTCAAATGTATATTGAAGGGACCATAGCCTTCATCTACTCAGTAAAACTAGGAACAAGAGTATATTTTCGTGTAGTCGACCTAGAAAAGTTTCACTCTGTTTTTGTATATACGATTGACTATCACTACAAAATAGATAATTGTCACATCACCATAGGTCTAATTTCTCACCACTACTTAGGTACAATTAGTTATCACTTTAGGATGACTAAGAGTACATGCATTTTCTTTTTGGAGGTAAAGTTTATGTCCCCCTCCATTACTGTATTTTTCTTTGATCAATAATAAACTATATATTTTCAAAAAAAAAAACATTCAAATCATTAATTTTTACTCTCTTAAGTTGTAGGAAGAACCGCCAAATTTTGCTGAAAATTCCATGTTTTAGGTGTTATAATCAATGTAGATTCTTGAAATAATACAAAAAATGAGTAAAAGTCACTTACCCCAAAGTCTTGTATGAAAGTCTCCTTCAAAAATTGCCCCTCTCCAAGTCTAAGGATTTAAAATATGAGAGAATGGGCTAAAATCCTGAAATAGAACGCGACCCAAGCCTCCCAGCACTACACTTCACGAACGCGACCCAAGCCTCGAGTTCGCAAAGCACAATCCAGCCATTGCCCAAAAAGACCTATCACGAACGCCGTCAACCACCTATGAATGCGATTTACTGGCATCCTAAGCCCACGCGAACGTGTACTTGACCACACGAACACGATGGCTAACCTCTAGCCAACTCCCAGAAGCCATTACCCTATGAAAACGCAAGCCCAAAAGCACGAACATGAAGGCCATTCACCATAAACTTCACGAACGCTACACGTTATCGAGAACGCAAAGAACAAAACCAATTTGACCCCAAATAAGCCTCTGCAATCGCGATACCTGCTCTGTGATCGGGAAGCTCACCAAACACCAGTAGTAATCAGCAATCTCAATCAAGCTCCGAGTGGTCCGAAATTCACCTCAGCCACTATGAAACCTATCCAATCATACTAACATGTCCAAAAACACAACCTGGACCTATCTAAAGCCTCCAAATATATGCATGATCATCACATCTACGAATCGATGATCGAACCACAAATTGAACTTCTCTTAAGTTCATAAGCTTCTAAGCTTCCAACCAAGCGTCAGATTCCTATCAAACGAACTCGGAATGCAATAAAACTTTGCACATAACTCCCAAACGACATTACAAACCTATCCCAAGTCTCAAAAAATAACTCGAACCCGATATCATCAAAGTCAACTCCTAGTCAAACATATGGACCTTTCAAACCTCAAATTTTCAACATTTCACATTTAGAGCCAAAACACCCTAGGAACCTCCAAAACCAAATCCGTACATACACCTAAGTCTAAAATCACTATAAAAACTGATTGGAACCATCAAATCACCAATCCGAAGTCATCTACTCGAAACTCAAAGCTTTGTCAATATTTATAATGTAAGCTCCCAATAATAGAACTAAGTATCCCAATTCACTCCACAAACCTTATCAAAGCCGAACCAACCACCCCGCAAGTTACAAAAAAATACACAAACAGACATATAACATCAAATAGGGGAATCTGGCTCAAATAAACAAGACGATCAGCCATGTTGTTACATGAAAAGGTGATTATAGCAATAAGTTTATTCCTTTGACAGGACAAATAAAATTTGTAGCTATTTTCATTTTGTAGCTATCACAACCCTAATTCCCAACCAATGTGGCGCCTAACACTACTTGCTAGGCAAGCTAAAAATTATGTAAATAAAGGGGCAACATTGAATGTAAAATAACGGGATATCCTGAATTAAAGATAAAACCTCAGTAAAGTATAGCAAGTATAAATCCAAAGACTGTCTAAGGCCTCCCAGAAACTAGAATCACTGAATTGTGATGAACCTGCCTGTCATTTTGTTTATTTGAACCCTATTCCCCTAATTGTTGTTTTTCATAAGCTTCTTTGTTGTTTTGTGAATTGCGGGAATGGTTGGTTTGGTTTTGGGGGATATTTTGGAGTGAATTAAAATACTTAGTTCCAAGGTTGAAACTTATGTTATAAATGTATGCTGAGGTTTGACTTTTGTACAAATGACCTCGGAAAGATGTTTTGATGCTTCCAATAAGTTTGTATGGTAATTTTGGACTTAGGCGTATGTCCGAATTTGGGTTTTGAGGTTCCTAGGTTTATTTGGCTCTTTTGGGTGAGAATTGGAAATTTGAAGGTTTGAAAAGTTTATAGGTTTGACCGGGAGTTGACTTCGAGGTTATCAGGGTTGGACTGTTGTTCTGGAAGTTGCAGTAGGTTCATTATGTCATTTCGAACTTGTTTGAAAAGTTTTAGGTCATTCTTAGCATGTTAGACATGGTTCGACACGAGTTTTTGAACTTGGAAGTTTGATTAGTTCATTAGACTTGAATGAGGTGCGATTTGTATTTTTGATGTTATTTTGTAGGATTTGAGACCTCAAATAGGTTTGTATATATTTTGGAATTGATTGGTGTGATTGGACGGGTTCCCGGGAACCTCGAGTGTGTTTCAGACCATTTTCCCTTGTTATGGAGCAACTGGTGGTGTTCTGGTATTCACCATGATCGCGGATGTGGTAACGCGATCGTGGAGGGGAATCTCGTGGCCGGTGAGTTTTCCTTCGCGTTCACGAAAGGGGGACATGATCGCGTTCAGTTAGGGAGTTGAAGCTTCGAGTTCGCGGAGGAGGGCCATGTTCGCGTAGCACTAAGTTAGAATGGAGTTGGGCATGTGTTTTTGCCTTCGCGTTCGTGCGCCTGGGGACACACTCGTGTAGGCCTGAGGTGTTGTGTACTGCGATCGCGCTCATAGGGCCGTGTTCGTATAAGGTCTTCTGGTGGCAGCTGTTGACTTGTGCTTTGTGATCGCGAAATGGTTCCCACGATTGTGAAGGGGAACCATTGGGCGGACTTAAGTAGTCCATTTTCGATGGTTTGAGTTATTTTATCATATTTTGAGATTGGGATCTCGGATTTGGGCGACTTTTGAGGCTATTTTCACGACTTGGTTTGGGGTAAGTGTTCTTTGCTCAAATTTGATATTATTTATGATTCCATCATTGAGTTTAGCATTTGATTGGTGAATCTAGGTGAGGAAATTAAGGGTTTTGGCAAAAAAAATTTAAAATAAAAAATAGGGATTTGATCCTTGATTCGGAGTTGGATTTGGATGAAACTTTTATGGTTGGACTCGTATATGAATGGCTATTCGGGATTTGTGACTTTTGTTGGGTTCCGGGAGGCGAGTCAGGGTTGAATTTTAGTTTGTTCATAAAGATCAGAGCTTTATTACCTGGAATTGATTTTTATAGTCATGTTTGATGTTATTGAATTGTTTTTGGCTAGGTATTACTCGTTTAGAGGTCGATTCGAGAGACAATGGCTTTTTAGAGTATTGAATTAACTTGTTTGAGGTAAGTATCTTGCCTAACCTTATGTGGGGTAAATAGCCCTTAGGATTTGGTCTTAATTGACTATTTTTGTTATGTGAGAAGTGACGTGTACACGAGGTGACAAGCGTACGCACGGGTGCTATGTGTGGCTTATCACTAGATTAGAAATTAGGCTGTTAATATGGCTTGATTTGAAGATGTATTGTTTATGAAACATGCTTAATCACTTGGTGGCCATAATAATGCTTTGTTTGTTGAATATCCATCCTCATTTTACCATTTTCATGTCCTTGTGCATCTTATTGATAAATTATGAGCTCATATCCTTGGTAAAACTTTGGCATTATTGTTTTGTGATTATTGTGGCACACGCGGACATATTGAGCGAATTGTTTAGGTGTTGGAATGTGGTTTGCGTGCGATTGTGTTTGTGATTTTGTCAGGGCGAAGCGATACATATGGCTATTATGATTTTCAGGGTGGAGCGATATAGGTGGATATTGTGATTATGGCAGGGTGGATATTGTTATTGTATTAAAAATATGGGCACGAGGTACCGTATGCGTGCGTTTCTATTAGATGACTTGTTCTTGGAGGTGAGTCTTTACTTGCATTGAATTGTTGTAACTTGTTCTGATGAGATTATTATTATTGTTCTGTTATATTTTTTGTTGCCAGTCTTTTACATATTGCACCGGTTATTTGACTAGTGAGTAAAACATGACTTGATCCTCGTCACTACTTCATCGAGTTTAGTCTTGATACTTACTGGGTACCAATCATGGTGTACTCATATTACACTTCTACATATTTTTATGCAGATCCAGGTGTTGGAGGCAGCAAACCTAGGCAGTGAGAGCTTCATTGACCGCACAGATTCAAGGTAGAGTTGCATTGACCGTCACAGTCCCTTGGAGTCCTATCCCTACATTGATATTGTCATTTTTATTCTGAACAATATTGTATTTTGAGATATTCTTTTGTATACAGTTAGACCTCGTGACTCTGTACTACCTAGTTCTGGGGAGATTTTTTTTTTTTATTATAGCTACTTTGGCTTGTATTACCTCTATTTTCGCTTTTATATTAATTTATATCTTATTATATCATGTTATGTTAAATTAATGTTGTTTAGTGATAGCGTTACCTAGTCATATGAATATGTGCCATCACGACACCTATGGTGGGACTTGGGTCGTGACATACATGAGCGTCTATAGAATTACTAAATAGAAAGTCTGGGAAAACTAATATACTATTTGAAGCAAATAAACATTAACATGACTATAAGATAGGTGACTCCAAGGCATGCGAATGGAACAACAGTACTACCTCGAGTCTTCACCACCAGCAAGCTAATTCGTCCTATGGGTACCACTAGGTCCAACACCAAAATCTGCACAAGAAGTGCAGAAGTGTAGTATGAGTGTATCCGATCTAGTGTACTCCGTAAGTACCAAGTCTAACCCTGACGCGGCTAATATAAGACATCCACATATAAACCTGAGCAGTTAAGTAATGAGAAAATAACGAGAGATCTCACAATTATTAGAACAAGAAATGTAGCAAGAAAAATACCGAAATTGGCAACAAATGAGATAACAAGAAGAAATAATCATTCAAGGAATAATAAAAAGAGCGATTAGGGAATATAACGACTGAAGTTCAAATAACACCAAACCGTCCGTTCGCAACTACTCAAGTCCACGAAATTGGCAATACCACAAAGAAGCAACATAGCCAGATTTTCAATATGTATAGTAACAAGCAAGGAATAAGAGATATCAAACAAATGGCACGGCATCACCCTTCGCGCTTTTACGCTCATCCTCTCAAGCACGACAACATCCTTCATGCAATTCACTCTTCCTCACCAAGCATAAACATAATAACAAGAACGGAAACACCCTTCGTGCATATTCACTCTTCCTCACAAGCATGAAAACACCTTTCATGCAATGATATTAATATATAAAGAAAGCATGAAAACACCCTTCGTGCATAATCAATTTTCCTCACAAGTACGGAAACACCCTTCGTGCAATTCACTATTCCCCAACAAGCATATACATGTAGAGCAGTACCAAGCAAGGTGTAGAGCACAAACAATATCAAGAAGAGTAATTGAACATAACTTGTCATATGGAAAATAGTCATCACTATGCACTAATAGCCAAAACAACACTTCAATATTCTTACTACCTAATATAATAAGATGCTCAGCTGGCTATTAATATGAATACAAATAGTCAATGTGTTATAAAATCTAATTAAAGCATGAAAGACATAATACATGAAGCAACAAGATGTGTATAAGCTAGTTCTACCTGAATGCTTGACCCATAGCAACGCAAATACACTCGTCACCTTGCATATACGCCGCCCCAACACATATACATGTAGTAAATAGACACAATTACATCCTAATTTCCTTAAATCAAGTTAACCAAGACACTTACCTCTTTCCGGCACAAATAAACCCTCCAATATTGCCATTCCTTTAGCACAAGTCTCCAAACCACTCGAATTTAGCCAATTAATACTCAAATAAGTCAAAACAAGCTTCAGAAACTACCCTAGTATAAAAAGGTTTGATCTTTGATATATATGAAAAAGTCAGCAAAAAGTCAACCCGTGTCCACTTGGCTGAAATCCGAAATCATGAGCAAATCCCGATTACTCATTCATCCCCGGTTCAAATATGTAATTTGTTTCGAGATACGACCTCAAATAAGGGTCTAAATCTCAAAAATACAAAATCCCAAATTTTTACCCAAAAATCCAATTTGTACTCTATGTAATCTTAGATTTAGGGATAAAAATCTATGAAAACTAATGGTAATTAATCAAAAGCAAGTTAAAGTTACTATCGTATGATGTTGAGAGGAAATTTCTCTCTAAAATCGCTTCTAAGTATAGTCTAGGTCTCAAAGATGGAACAAAAATGAACTAAATCCAAAAATCCCAAACTTTATCCCAGCTGCAGATATCGCAATTGTGATGTTCGCAAAAGCGAACAGCTGGTCGCAAATGCGAATCATCCTCCAAGCCACACGCCTCACAATTGCGACTTTCGTGTCACAATTGTGGACTTAAAAAAAGCGTCATGAACCTCGAAAATACAAAGAAGGGACCATCGCAAAAGCGAGCCAAGCTTTGCAGATGCAAAGCTGCCCAATTCTCCCCCAGCTCACAAATGCAAGGCTCGCATTTGTGAATAGACAATCGCAAATGCAATGTCTGCAGCACCAGCAATGCACAACTCAGAAAAATCAATCTGAAACTTACTCGATCACCCCACGACCCACTCTAATCATACATTCAAGTATAATAATATCATACGAACTCGCTCATAAGCTCAAAGTATCAAAATTACATTAAAATCAAGAATCAAGCATCAAAGCTCAAAAATTTCAAAGTTCATAACTTTTTAACTTTTCACAATATGTGTCAAAACGGCCTCGAGTCACCTGAGACTTCAATCAAACATGCATAAAAGTCCAAAATCATCATATGAACCTACCAGAATTGTCAAAATACCGCTCCAAGATTATTTATCGACAATGTTGACCGTGGTCAACTCCAACCATTTTCAGGTTCAAAAATCATGTTTTTTTTGAAAAACCACATTTAAACATTCTTGAAATCAAAATGGACTATGCACGTAAGTCATAAATCATAAAATAAAGCTATATTAGATCTCAAATCACAAAATGGAAAGCTAGAATTCAAAACAACCTATCAGGTCCTTGCATTCTCCACATCTAAAAGAAATGTTCATCTTCGAATAAACATAGAAATGTACCTAAACTGGTGAAAAGATGCGGAATACCTACTCTTTATATCAGACTTGAACTCCCAAGTAGCCTCCTCAGTTGGTTTACCTTTCCAAAGGACTCCGGCTCTTCTTCATCAGTCAAATCCTCATCAAGCTGCACTATGCTCAAGTATATTACATGTGATTTATCCTCATGATACTTTCGAAGCAGAGAAACAAGAAATAACAGATGTATCCCTGCTAGGCTAGGATGCAATGCAAGACTATTAAAAACATCCCCAACTTTCTCTAAGATCTCGAATGGGCCAATAAACTTCGGGCTCAACTTGCCCTTCTTTGCAAATCACATTACACCCTTCACAGGAAAAACTTTCAAAAGTACCGTCTCGCCCTCCATATAAGCCACATAATGGACCTTCTTGTCTATATAATCTTCTATCTACTCTGTGCCGTCCAAAGGCGATCCAAAATGAACTTCACCTTGTCCAAAGCATCACAAACCAAGTCAATACCCAACATCCTAGCCTCACCTGGCTCAAACCAACCAATAGGACGATGACACCACCTACTATATAAAGCCTCGTACAGCACCATCTGAATGCTGAACTGCTAGTTGTTATTGAGCAAAGTTCGCCAATCATAGAAACTTGTCCCACTATCCTAATGACACAAGCCCTCAACATAGCCTCAAGGATCTGAATAGTCCTCTCGGACTGGCCTTCTGTCTGTGGGTGAAATACAGTGCCGAGCTCCACCTGCGTTCCCAACTCATGGTGAAAAGCTCTCCAAAAGTGTGAATTGAACTTCGTACCATGATCCAAAATTATAGAAATGGGTACACCATGCAACCAAACAATCTCTCTGAAATAGATTGTAGCCAACCTCTGAAGTGTAAGAAGTCATCATCGGAATAAAATGCATGGATTTGGTCAATCTGTCCACAATGACCAAAACAACATCGAACATCTTTAAAGTCCGTAGCAATCCCACCACAAAGTCCATAGTAATGCGCTCTAGCTTCTACTCCGATATCTCTAAATTCTGAGTCAAATACGTTCCCTTGTCCAACATAGACCAAAAGGAGTCAAAGAATATGTTGCTGCGTCAAAACTCTTATGCCAACAGTAATGCTGCTTCAAGTCACGATACATCTTTGTGACAATTGGATGGATTAAATACCGTGAGCTTTGAGCCTCCTCAAGAATCAACTCTCTTACACCATAACCATTCAGAACACAATAACACCATTATCTCCAAACACAACCTTCTTAGAACCATCCTGCTGCACCGTGTCTTTCAACACCAACAAGTAAGGATCATCAAACTGGCGAGCATTGAAGTGCTCCAACAAAGACGACTGCGCCATCATACAAGCAGAACTCTACTAGTCTAGGAAATATCCAATCTCATGAATCTATTAGCCAAGGCCTAACATTCATAGCCAATGTCCTCTACATTGCAAGTATAAATGCCAAACTACCGATGCTCTCCACCTTCCTACTCAAGGCATTAGCTAACATATTTGTCTTGCCCGATGATACAAAATAGTAATATCATAGTCTTTTAAAAACTCCAACCACCTCCACTACCTCAACTTCAAATCGTTTTTCTTGAACAAGTGCTGAAGACTCCAATGATCAGTGTAGACCTCACATAACACACCGTATAGATAATGCCTCTAAATCTTGAGCATGTGCACGATGGCTGCCAACTTTAAATCATGAACATTATAATTCTTCTCATGGATCTTCAATTCATGAGACACATAGGCAATCACCCTACCATCTTGCATCAATACTGAGCAAAGTCCAATGCACAAAGAATCAAAATATATAATATAAGGCCCCAAACCTATAGGCAACACCAACACTAGAGTTGTATTCAAAGCAGTCTTATGCTTCTGAAAGCTCTCCCCACTCTCATCAGACCATCTAAAAAGAATACCCTTCTGAGTCAACTTGGTCAATGGGGTTGGAATAGATGAAAACCCCTCTACAAAGTGGCGATAGTAGCCTTCTAAACCCAAGAAATTCCGGATCTTTGTAGCTGAAGTTGGTCTAGGCCAATTATGAACTGCCTTAATCTTCTTAGGATTAGCCTTGATGCCGTGAAAAGACATAACATGACCCACGAATGCAACTGAGTCCAACCAGAATTTATAGTTTGAAAACTTGGCATAAAGCTGATGATCCTTCAAAGTATGAAGTATAACCCGCAGGTTGATGTGCCAGGTAATTTCGGCACATTTTGATACTATTTTCTTAAAGTTTAACTTGTTTTACTTGCTAATTCTCATGATACTTATGTAATTTTAGTGTATTTGCGGGATAATAAGTGTCAGGACCCAGAAGAACAGAAAAGAGTTCAAAAAGTTAGCTGAAGACAAGAGGAGAAGTTAAAAGCATCGCGAGTACAAGTATGCGGTCGCAAACTGAAAATGCGAACCGCATATGCCACAGGCAGATCGCATTTCAGGACAGAAATCTAGGCCAATATTCATGTCAAGAATGCAGTCACAAATGTGATCGCAAAATAGGAATGCGAAATGCGAAATAGCCAGGTGTAATCGCAAACACATACTGAGTTTTGGGTGAGAATCAGAGTGGAGAATGCGATCGCATAATCAACAAGCGAACCGCGAATCAAAATGCGGTGGGAGCAAAATTTTCTGGTGGAGTTTACGACGGATGATGATGATTTGCGGTCCACATTTTTGTTCTGCGACAGAGATGCGGTCCGCATTATTTCAACAAGGGCAAATCTGACTGACATTCGCCTCGGGTTTTGGGCCTCTATAAATAGGTTTTATAGGGTTTTGTGAAGCAAGTCTTGTTAGAACATAGAGTACAAAGTACGGCAATTGACTATTTTGAATTCTTAGAAGCTTTTGGTGATCGAAAACCCTCTATTTTTGTAAGATGATATCAATTACTCTTCCTTGTTCTTTAATTATCAGCATGTGTAGCTAAACTCAAACGCTGAGGTTGTGAACCCTAGATGGGTAGAATGTGTTGAGATTTTGATATTGAATCTAATTTCGAAGGAAGCTTGATATTTATTTATTTCTTGTTCTTCAACTAATCGTTAGTGGTTGCAAACATTAACGAATGCCAATTAGCTCTATCTTATCTTGGAAAAGTGAGATAGAATTTGGTAGAGATAAATAAAAAAAACTCAAGGCTTTAAACCTTGTGTAACAAAATCGCTTAAAAATAAGTAGGTTTTAATTTGGCGCTTAATTGGTTGTTCTTAAGATCGACTCTTTTGTATTCGGGAGAATCATAGAGAGGATACATTATCCAAATATTGGGAAATATTGGGTAGTACATTAAACATCAATTGCATATCAAGAAAGGAATTCAATATTAATATCAAGAACATTCTACTACATTAAGGGGGACACAACCTTGGTCTCTTACATTCATATTTTTAACATTCACACTATAAAAATTAATTTTCAGTTTCCGTTTACTTATATATTCAGCACTTCTTTATTCTATTTGACGCACTTGATAGAATTACGACTTAGTCAAGTATTACATTAATTAGACAATAGTTTCACACCTATTCCCTGCGGGATTCGACCCCAACCTAGTTGGGTTACTATATTTGACATCGATCGCTTACACTATTATTAAGGTGTAATTTGAGTGAATCAAATTTTGGTGCCGTTGCCCGGGAATACGATCTTGAAATTTCTAATTAGTGTATACTTTACTATACGTCTAATTCCACTTGATTACACGCTGTTTGTTTTGGTTGTTGTAGACAGGAAGATATGTCGGACCATGAAGATGATGTGGAGGTGGAGCAGGAAGAAAATCCTTTTGCAGATATTGAAGAATATATAGAGGATACAAACGCTATAGTACCTCCGGCTATAGGTGCTGCTACGTTCAAGGTGGAACATGGACTAATTCTGATGTTGAAAGCAGAAGGATTCTTCAGAAACTCCACTGATGACGATCCAACGCAGCACCTAAGGAATTTCTTGGGTGTTTGTGCGATGCACAAGCAAAACCATGCCTCTGACGATGCATTAAGGCTGAGATGCTTTAAGTATTCGTTAGCTGGAGATGCGAGGAAATGGCTTTAAAATCTTACGCCGAATTCCATCCGTTCATGGCCTGAACTTATCCGCGCATTCTTGTCAAAGTGGTTTCCACAAAGCAAGAAATCTGAGCTCAGAGACAAGATATTCTTCTTTAAGCAACTACCTGGTGAACAATTACATGAAGCGTGGGATCGCTTCAAGTTGTATTTGTTGAGGTCTCCAAACCATGGCTTTCCTGATTCCACATCTTGCTGGAAAAATTCTACATGGGTTTGGACCCTATGAACTAATCAATAGCGAAGAATGCTGCTGCTAGATCTTTCATGGATAAAACCTTCGCTAGAGTAACTCAGATCTTGGATAAAATGGAAAAACACAATCAACCAACCTTGGCATTCTGAGGATACTACAGGTGGTATTACCATTGGGTCTCCTTCTATGAATAACTTGATCAAGGAAAATCAAGAACGAGACCAAGTAATTGCAGAACTTGCCACAAATGTCAATGTGTTGACAAAATTTTTCACGGAAAACCAGAAGAAGAAAGTCAATGTGGTTGAGAATGTGCAACGGGTGCAAGTTGATGATTATGAAGAGGCGAATTATGTTAATAATCCTCAAGGTGGGTATCAAAGGCAGAAGTACCAAGGCCAAGGCTCGCAGAATCAATGGAGACCAAACCCGCAAGGGCAAGGTCACCATCAATGGCACAATGACCAAAGTGGTTCTCACCAAGGAAACTGGAACAACAATAATAATTTTTCGAACCGAAGTTCCAACCCTTATGTTCCTCCAAAGGGTCAGTATTCGAATCAGGGATCCTCTAGTGAGTCTAAATTAGATAGCATGCTTGAAAGAATATTAAAAAACCAAGAAAAGTCTGATAATTCCATGAAGAACATGACTGAATTGGTTGGCTCTCACACTGCGGCAGTATCCACAGCAGAAGGGAACAGTTCCTAGTGATACGATTTCAAATCCAAAGGGGAGTGGAAGTGGCCCAACTTCCCATATTATGGCTATCACTACCAGGAGTGGTAAGACATTTCAAGGAAGAGATGAGCAAGCAGTTGATGTGGAAGAAATTCAAAAAGGGGTTGAACTTGAAAAACCTAGTGTTGCTGAAGTAAACAAAAATCCAGAAGTTGTGCAAAACCCACATAAGATCCAAGAAGGGATAAAGGACAAGGCAGAAGAAACATCAAACATTCTTCCGCCAATTCTTAGACCTCCTCCTCCTTTCCCTCTGAGACTTGCGAGAAGAGTTGACAACAGCAAGTTTGAAAAATTCTATGACATTCTCAAGCAGCTATCGGTGAATATACCATTCTTGGAGGCTTTCCAAGAAATGTGGGGTTTGCCAAGTATCTAAAGGATCTGATCACAAAGAAGAGAACCACCAAGAATGAGGTGGTGAATATGACCCACCGGGTTAGCTCTATCATTGCTACAAATCCAATCCAGAAGAAAGAGGACCCGGGAGCATTTATTCCGTGCACTATTGGAGTGCGCGACTTTGCTAAGGCACTGTGTGACAATGGGGCCAGCATCAATCTGATGCCACTAGCCATCTACAAATAAGCTGGACTAGGAATGCCAAGGCCGACGAGCATGAGGTTGCAGATGGCTGACCGTTCAATCAAAAGACTAGTCGGTATTGTAGATGATGTGATTGCGAAAGTTGGAAAATTTCAATTCCAGCTGATTTTTTGATCCTTGATTGTGCTGTGGACAAGGAAATCCCTATCATATTGGGGAGACCATTTTTAGCTACTGGAAGAGCACTTATGGATTCGGAGCGTAATGAAATCAAGTTCCAAGTGAACAACGAAGAAGTAACTTTCCAAGCTAGTAAGGGTATGAAATTACCAACCGAGTACGAGAACATTTCACTAATTGGTATTGTTGATGAAGTTGATGAGGCTATTGAGATGAAGATGGAAAAGCAATGCTTAGGTGAAGCACTGGCAGCGATATTGGTGAATTTTGATGGTAATGATATGAAGGGCTTTATGGAGTCGGTGAATGCATTAGAAGGACGTGGCTCTTACTCATATACTCCACCAAAACTGTCCTTAGATTTGGAAAATAGAGCTACACCTCCTGCAAAGCCGTCCATTATCGAACCACTTCAATTAGAGCTCAAACCACTTCCGTCGCATTTGAGGTATAAATTTCTTGGCTTGAATAATACTTTACCAGTAATTGTTTCTTTGTTGTTGAATGATGTGCAGGTAGAGCAGTTGCTGCAAGTTTTAAAGGAACACAGACAAGCCATCGGTTGGACAATTGCGGACATTCGGGGAATCCCTGCTGGAATTTGTGAGCACAAGATTCAACTAGAAAGTGGGACAAAACCGAGTGTAGAGCACCAGCGACGGCTGGATCCATCAATGCAGGAAGTTGTGAAGAAAGAGATAATCAAATGGCTGGACGCTGGGGTAGTCTACCCAATTGCCGATAGTTCATGGGTGAGCCCGGTGCAATGCGTGCCAAAAAAAGGATTCCTACAAGCTCAATAGTAACCGGATGGCGAGTATGCATGGATT
>MCJB01041432.1:153250-168466 GCA_002018475.1 Nicotiana obtusifolia | reverse complement strand
ATAATATACATATATATATATATGTATATTATGTATATATATATATATATGTATATATTGACTTATATAAGCCTTATATATATTGTACATATATTTTGTATACATTGTATATATTGTATATATATATATATTGTATATTGTGTATATATTGCCTTCTATAAGCCTTGTATATATTGTAAATATATTTTGTATACATAGATATTGTAAATATATGTGTATATTATGTATATATATGTATATATTGCCTTATATAAGCCTTGTGTATATATATATATGTCATATTTAAGGACAAAATAAATTGTAAAGAAATATTCAAGAGAATGTCTTATAATTTTTATTATTATGACATTAACAAAAAATGACAATATCTTTCTTAGTCTTCCTTCCCCCAATGGAATGAGCACAACAAGGCGAGGCATCAGTCGGGTTATTAATAGGACTAGTAGGTGTATCATCTAAATCCGGTTGGGTTTCATCTAAATCATCATTTTCAAATATAGTTTCATTAGGATAAAGAGCGTTCATCGTTTGTTCATCTAATTGATTACCTTATATAAGTCTTGTATATATATGTTGTATATATTGTATATATATACATATAAACTATATATATATATATACAATATGTATATATATATAATTTATATGTATTAGACATATATATATATTGCCTTATATATATGTACATATTGTATATATATATATAATATATATTTGTGTATATATATATATACTATCGATATGTATATAATATATATATATATATATTGACTTATATAAGCCTTGTATATATTGTAAATATATTTTGTATACATTATATATATTGTATATATATATTTATATTATATATTATGTATATATATATATATGTATATTATCTATATATATATATATATATGTATATATTGCCTTATATAAGCCTTGTATATATTGTAAATATATTACCAGGTGCAACATCATGACAAAATTGACTATCGGAAAATTGAAAACAAGGGTGATCACTATCTAGAATAATAGGTGGAGAAGGACGGGTAACAGGGGGAGGAGGAGTAGCTTGGCTACTAGATTGACCAATTTTCGATTTAGCTTTGTGAGTTAAAAATGAAAGAATGAGGGGGTATTTATAGGTGGGAATAGGTAAAAAGTGTATTTATAAAAAGTTTGGGGTTAAAATAAAGTCCGTTGGCCGATTTAAAAAAAAAAAAAAATCAAATTTTACCTTTGGGCCCCGCCTGGCGGTCCCGGCCCTGGTGGGATTTGTGTGTAGCCTGGTCCGTCACGAGCCTTGAACCGCCTAAGGCCCAGGACCGCAAGGACAGGCCCACGAGGCCCGTTAGGCCCACCTGGACCGGCCCACAATACAGCATTACTCTTATGCTTAGACGGATGCAAAGGGAGTTGTTCCAACATTTTGGACTAACTTTTCATAGGTGCCGTTTGGCCATACACAATTTTTCACTTTTTTTCAAAAAGTTTTTTACTTTTCTCCCGAAATCGATGTTTGACCCTAAAGTTTTTAATTTTCACTTGAATATGAATTTTAAAATGTTTTGAAAATTTGAAAAACTTCAAAATATTATTTTTGAAAATTTTCACTTGAAACACTGACAAAAATTCAAATAACTTAAATTTGTATTCATGTCCAAATGCAACTTTATTTTAAATATCATTTTTACTTTAAAAAATGTAAATTTTCTTGAAACTTTATAATTCTTATGTCCAAATGTCCACTTATTAAGTAAATAAGATAAAAGATCAAAATCTGAATAAAGGTGGTGAAATCAATAACGGACTGTGCTCTCGACAAAGTAGTCGACCAGCTGGGGCAGCAGACCGACCGACTGGATCAACTCCGGTTCGAGGTGAGCGAGGCTAAGGCTGAAACCAGTGAACGGAAAGCCAAGACCGAAACTCTGACTTCGGAAAAAAAGATCCTCCAAGTTCACTTAATTAACCATCCCCTGCTTCAGCCTGCAGCAAGGACTAGGAGTAAAATAGTTGGACGGACCATGCCTAAACATTTACATCTATAATACTGAGGAAAAACACGTAACGTTAAAAAAAAGTGCAAAAGAAACTCATATTGGCAGGACATAATTTTGAAAGAATGGATCAGAGGAAAACAGAGAATAAAACTGAAAAGATGATCTGATTGTCTTTCGCAAAATAAACTGCCAAGACATGTTTTGAGTACACACTTCATACATTCATATCCAAACGCCATAATGTTTACTTATAAATTAGGAATCTGGAAAAAGTAACGAACACGTAAAGATATTAAAAGGAAATCGAAGAATTTGGGGAAATGCAAACATTTACTTATAATGCGAGCAAGTTTTCTTTTTGGTGTATCAAATCAAAGAATCACACAAGAAGTGAAGAAATCTGAAAAGACTTACCATTTCTTCCGTGCTTTGAGAGAGGGGGGGAGAGAGGGAGTGACGCTGAAGAACGTCCCTTTGCATTGGATAGAACAGTTTACTTCAGTTTTTTCCACTCTTTATGCTTAGACTGATGCAAAGGGAATTTGTTCCAACATTTTGGACTAACTTTTCGTAGGTGCCGTTTGGCCATACACAATTTTTCACTTTCTTTCAAAAACTTTTTTATTTTTCTTCCGAAATCATGTTTGACCCTAAAGTTTTTAATTTTCACTTGAATATGAATTTTAAAATTTTTTGAAAACTTGAAAAACTTCAAAATATTATTTTTGAAAATTTTCACTTGAAACACTCACAAAAATTCAAATAACTTAAATTTATATTTATGTCCAAATACAACTTTATTTTAAATATCATTTTTACTTTAAAAAAAAATAAATTTTCTTGAAATTTTATAATTCTTATGTCCAAATGCCCACTTATTAAGTAAATAAGATAAAAGATCAAAATCTGAATAAAGGTGGTGAAATCAATAACGGATTGTGCTCTCGACATAAGTGGTTTAATGAATTAAAAAGGAATCAGACTTGGAATGCAACCGTGTTTGTGCTACTGCTTTCTAAATATCTGTGCCGATCAAAGATAACACTCAACTTTGTTCTCGCGGGAGGGAGCACTTTTGGAGCTTTCAAACTGCTGAAGTAAAATATTAAGATATATGTTTACCCTAAAATACAAGTAACAATTGAACTTGTACGTGGTTATTCAGGATACGTGAAATGGTTTGACACAATGAAATAAATAACGATGAAATAAATATTGATTTAAATAAATAAGAGAATAACCAAACCGCTGAGGTTGAATGAACTTCCTGTGATGGAACGAGTAACAGTGAAAAATGAACAATTTTGAGCAAGAGATAGACAAAAATATGATAGCTTATATTTCTGATGATGTATATGCATGTACAATGAAACTGAGTACCCCTTTATAGGAAAAAAAGGAATTCTATATCAAATAAAAGGCTTGATTACAGGGCAAAATATCCCTAAAAATATTAGCCGAACGGCTCTGATGATTGGGGCCGTGATTCCCGCCGAGATAACTGTTCACCACGAGATTTCCGGCCTTTCCGTTATGTGAAACTAGCCTCGATCCAATATAGACTGACCTCGGTTTGTGCCCATGGTCAATATTTCTTATGTGTCCGATTGTGTCCGACCCCACACAGATAATCCCCTAGTTTGTTGGTGAATAGCGACAAGAAACGATATGAGCCACTGCCCTTCGCGAGCAGCCCAAGAAACAACATATTATCGAGTATAACACGAAGTTCGAAACGTCAAATCACATAACCTAAAAACGTCTCGTTGATAGGTGACGGCAGCACGATGACGCACGTGACCGCTGTCAAAAAGAGTCCTCGCTTGTCCTAGCTGGCGACAGACCCTGCGACTTCTGCAAATGACATTTAATGCTCCCCTACCTCGTGTTCTGAACTGGCGCTTTTGAGAAAGTATAAATAGCTCCTCCATTTTTCAATTTCCAGCTTTACATTGTTCAAACATTTCCTCTCTTTTGCTCTTTGCACATTTACGCTTCAAACCTCTGTTATATATCATCCTTTGCTTTTATTCTCATCACTTCAATTCCAATGGCGAAAACATCAAAGTCTGTTTCACAAAAGCAACAACCTTCATCTTCTCAGCCCGCTGAAGAGGTTGAACCAGTTCCTGTTAGGGAAACTTCCGCAGAGCCTCCCTTGAAAGTCTTCATACCAGTTGGGTGCTTATCTGCTCCGACTTTAAAGTCAAGAAAGCCTCTTCAGTACCTGGACGGGGCAAACCGGTCTCCATGTACATTAGCTCGATCAACTACAAAATACTTGACAGGGTGAAAGCGGAGTGTAAATGGGCTGACAAGGATATGGTAGTCCCCTCTCCGAATGAGGCGATTAACACCTATGTGGAAGGTTACCTAAGTGTATATACCTATCCCTTCACATTGGGACCCTTGGATCCCATAATCGTCGCCTTTTGTAAGAGGTATAGTGTCACTCTGGGCTAGGTTAGTCACTCTGGGCCAGGTTCATCCGTTTGGCGGATAGTTCACCTTTTCCGCTTCTTCGTGAGTAAGGTCGAAGGGCACCCCTTCAACGTTGACCATCTATTCCGACTATACAGTCCCCGAATGTTTCGAGGGGGACTAAAAAAACTTGCTCGCAGGGCCAGCAAGGCTCCGTTCTCAAGCATTGATGAAGACAAGGACTAGGGTTGGATTGAGGTATGTGTTGTAGGGTCCATTCTTTAAACCTAAGTAACGTGACCTGAAGCTTGTCCAAATACCTTTGCATACGCCCTTCTTTGACCTCGAAAGTTCTATTTACTTGGTTGACTACGAGGAGGGAGTCGCATTTGGCCTCGATTACTTCTGCTCCCAGGTTCTTGGCCAACTTTAAACCTGCAATCATAGCCTCATATTCTGTTTCATTGTTAGTCAACTTTAAAGTCTTAATAGCTTGTCGAATCGTGTTTCCGATCGGGGGTTTGAGTACTATGCCGAGGCCCGGTCTATTCAAATTTAAGGCGCCGTCTGTGAACAAAGTCCACACTCCCGAAGGAGTCCCCGATTCGGTCAACAACTCTTTCTCAACATCGAGAATAAGCGACGGGCGAAATCAGCAACAAAGTCAGCTAGTACTTGAGACTTGATCGAAGCTCGAGGTCGATACTCAATATCGTACCCGCTTATTTCGATGGCCCATTTGGCCAATCGACCTGATAACTCAAGTTTGTGCATAACTTTTCTAAGTGGATAAGCTGTCACTATACATATAGGGTGGCGTTGGAAGTATGGTTTCAACTTTCTAGAGGCGCTTAATAAAGCGAGTGCTAATTTTTTCAAATGAGGGTACCTGGTTTCGGCCTCCCCTAGTGTTCTACTATTGTAGTGAATGGGGAATTGCGTACCTTACTCTTCCCAGACAAAGACTCCGCTTACAGCTATTTCCGACACAACAAGGTAAAGGTATAATTGTTCACCTTCTTTTGTTGTGTGCAACAAAGGTGGGTTAGAAAGATACCTTTTAAGCTCCTCTAACGCGCGTTGGCATTTTTCTCCCCATGAGAATTCATTCTTCTTCTTCAACAGGTTGAAGAACTGATGGCTTCTTTCGAGTGATCTTGATATAAATCGGCCTAAAGCTGCTATCCGGCCTGTTAGTTTATGTACTGCTTTCACAATGTCTATGATTGTTATGTGTTTGATGGCCTTGATTTTATCGAGGTTGATCTCTATTCCCCGGTTTGAGACCATGAAGCCAAGGAATTTTCTCGAGCTTACTCCGAATGCGCATTTCTCCAGGTTCAACTTCATGTTGTACCTTTTCAAAATGTTGAAGGTCTCCTGCAAATGACTCAAATGGTCCTCTGCTCGCAGGGACTTGACTAGCATGTCATCAATATAAACTTCCATTGTTACCCCAGTTGTTTTTCGAACATCTTATTTACTAAGCGTTGGTAGGTAGCCCTTGCGTTTTTCAGCCTGAAAGGCATCACATTATAGTAATAAGTGCCATACTTAGTGATGAAGGATGCTTTTTCTTGGTCATCCTTATCCATTTGTATCTGGTTGTAACTAGAGTAGGCGTCGAGAAAACTAAGTGTCTCGTGGCCAGCGGTGGCATCGATCATATGAGTGATGTTGGGCAAGGGAAAAGAGTCTTTGGGGAATGCCTTATTTAGGTCTGTATAATCTATACACATCCTAAGTTTATTTCCCTTCTTAGGAACTACAACTACATTTGCTAGCCACTCTGGTTATTTAACTTCCCGAATGGATCCGATATTCAAAAGTTTAGTTACCTCGTCCTTGATAAATGCTCAGCTCGTGAGTTGTAATTTCCGGCAGTATCCCTGTCATGTCAAGATGGGACCAAGCAAAAGAATCTTTGTTAGCTGTAAGAAATTTAATTAATTTGGTCCTGAGCTCGGAGTTTAAGCTCGAGGCCAGGTATACCTTTCGATTGGGCGCGTCGCTGTGGAGCGAAATTTGTTCCAGCTCTTCGATTGTCGATTTAGTCACATCGGACTCATCAGGACCGATAAACGACCAGGGAATCCTGTAATTATCGACGTCAAGTTGATCCTGCCCACCCTCGTTTGTCGAAGGTGGCGTCTCTGATTGCTATTGGGTCTTCTGGGGAGGAGCGGTCGGCCTTGATGCTGCCTCATCCACTGCGAACATTTCTCCCGCAGCATGCTGCTCTCCATAAACGGTGACGACCCCATCGGCAGATAGGAATTTTAACATCTGATGCAATATTGAAGGTACAGCTCCGATGTCGTGAATCCAAGGCCTCCCGAGCAAGGAATTATATCTCATGTCGACCTCGATCACGCAGAACTTCGTTGCCCGGATAGTACTGGCGATGTTAACCATCAGTGTTATTTCCTCTTTGGTCGTTTCCGATGCCATGTTAAAGCTATTGAGGACCCGAACTTCGAAGACGATGGAAACCCGAGCTGCTCGATGACCCATGAACGAATTATATTAGCTGAGCTGCCGGGGTCGACAAGTACACGCTTCATCCTCATTTTATGTAAGAGCATTGATATTACCAAGGCCTCATTATGGGGTTGTGTAACCCCTTCTGCATCTTTATCACAGAAGTATAAAGCCCCTTCTGTTGTGTAATCTCGAGTTCGTTTTTCCCGGGTGATAGATATATTAGTGCGCTTCAACACCGGTCCTTGAGGTGCCTCTACCCCTCCGATTGTCATGTTGATTTTGTGCTGAGGTTCTTCCTGATTTGCTGGCCTGTTTCTATTTCCGTAATGGTTCTTGGCCCGATCGCTTAAGAATTTCCGAAGGTGCCCATTTTCGAGCAATCGAGCTACCTCCTCCCTCAACTGCCAGCAATCTTCCATCTTGTATCCATATGTAATATGGTATTTACATATTAGGATGGGGTCTCTTTTAGCCGGGTCCGATTGTAGCGACCTGGGCCATCTATTATCCTTGATGCGACCAATAGCAGATACGAGAGTCGCTGAATCGACAGTAAAGTTGTACTCAGATAACCGTGGCTCTTCTCTATGATTAGCAGCTCTTTCGAAATTATTTCCTGGCAACGGTCCCCGATTTCTCTCATTAGAAACATTCCTTCTCTCCTGTCTCGGAGACTTCTGTCTTCCCGAGATGGCTCTTCGATCGCCAGGGTATGCTCGATGACTGTCTCTGTTCGACCTCGGCTCATGATAATTATCCCTTAGGGTCCGATCATGAGTCCTGGTAGGATAAGCAGATCCTGAGGGAGCTCCGAGCTGATCATCTTCGACCCTGATTTTTGATTGATACCGATTATGTATGTCCGCCCAAGTGGCAGCCGGGTATTCAATCAAACTTTGCTTGAGCTGTTGAGAAGCCGTTGAACTCCGGGCATTGAGTCCCTGAGTAAAAGCATGTACGACCCAATCATCGGTAACCGGTGGTAAATCCATTCGCTCCATTTGAAAGCGAGACACTAATTCCCTCAACATCTCGTTGTCTCTTTGCCTAACTTTGAACAAATCTGACTTTCTTGTCTCGACTTTAATGGCGCCTGCATGAGCCTTGACGAAGGTATTTGCAAGCATGGCGAAGGAGTCGATGGAGTTCGGGGGCAAGTTGTGGTACCAAGTCATTTCTCCCTTAGACAGGGTCTCCCCAAATTTTTTCAAGAGGACGGATTCAATTTCGTCATCTTCGAGATTGTTCCCATTTATGGCGCATGTGTACGTCGTTATATGTTCATTTAGATCAGATGTCCCGTTATATTTGGGGATTTCTGGCATGAGGAACTTTTTTGGTATAGGTTTCGGAGCAGCGCTTGACGGGAAAGGCTTTTGTACGAACTTTTTTGAGTCCAAGCCTTTCAACACCGGGGGTTTTCCCGGGATCTGGTCTACCCTCGAGTTATACGTTTCTACTTTCTTGTCGTTAGCTTCAATCTTCTTCTCGCCCGATTCGACTTGCTTAGTCAACTTCTCGAGTATCTTCATGATTCCAGAGTTTATTCCGACCCGCTTTCATCCGGTTGCGCTGCGGTTGGTTCATTTTGAGGAGCTATCCCTCGACAAGAAACGGCTTCGACCCTATCCGAAATCTGACTGCGACTTTGTAATTGAGCGATGGCTGCTTGCTGGGCTTGCAGCAAGTCAAATATTATTTTGAGGCTGATCCCGGCCCCTTCACTATTTTGAATTCTTGAATGGTGTTCTCCCCGAACGTTGTTCGACGGGCTAAAGGTCTGATCTGCATCGACCGCCATTTGAGAGTTGGCGTCAATCGGAACCTCGTTACCGAGCATCATGTTGTTTCCGCCCTGTTGGTCGAACTCGTCGTTGACGGGAAGTGTGCACGACATGACTATGTTGTAATCTGAAAACTAGAAGATTATATAAAGAACAACCGTAAAATAGTGTGTGACAGAAATTTGTGTCAAGCGTTCACTACTATCCTCAGCCCCACGGTGGGCGCTAAACTGTTTTCCCTAAAATACGAGTAATAATTGAATTTGTACGTGGTATTAAGGATACGTGAAATGGTTTGACACAATGAAATAAATAACGATGAAATAATTATTGATTTAAATAAACAAGAGAATAATCAAACCGCTGAGGTTGAATGAACTTCCTGTGATGGAACGAGTAACAGTGAAAAATGAACAATTTTGAGCAAGAGATAGACAGAAAAATGATAGTTTGTATTTCTGATGATGTATATGTCTGTACAATGAAACTCAGTATCTCTTTATAGGAAAAAAAAGGAATTCTATATCAAGTAAAAGGCTTGATTACAGGGCAAAATATCCCTAAAAATATTGGCCTAACATCTCTGATGATTGGGGCCTTGATTCCCACCGAAATAACTGTTCACCACGAGATTTTCGGCCTTTCCGTTATGTGAAACTGATACTTTTACTATAAGATGCTTTTACCCAGACTAGTCTTGACTGCCTCCTTTCGAATGCTTTGGCTCCGATCCAACAATGTCCGACCTCGAACCACCCTTCTTGAAGCGTTGGCCTCGATCCAATATAGACCGACCTCGGTTTGCGCCCATGGTCGATATTCCTTATGTGTCCGATTGTGTCCGACCCCACACAGTATAACCCCTTCAATTGCTGTTTTTTGAAGTGCTTCTCTATTTTTATTTCTTTTTTTATTTATTATATTAATCAGTTAAAGGTCGATTCTCTAATAATTTTGAGGTGTAACTTCTTTGATTTCGTGTAAAATCGGATGAAAATTTTAATATATAACCTCCTTTTATATGTTTGTTTATATTGCTCGACTGCTTTGCGCATTGATATTTCAGCTACGTTCCTTATAGTCCTATTTCTTTTTTGACCAAATCTTGTATTTTCTGTTATTTCTCTTTTAATTCTTCTTTCCTAATTTACTCTTGAATGATGTTTGAAGTTGATCCGTTAATCCGAAATGATAACTTTTTATTTTTACTTCCTTTATTTTGTTATTCATACTATTAAAATATTTTAAGGAGTTGCATATATAATGTGCTTAATTCCTTGTTGTAATCGATGTGGAGTATGTGATTTTAAGATCATATAGGTGACAAGTTGATAATTAGTTTTTGAATTATTTTATAGTTTAACTGAAAATAATGAATAAGAAAGCGGTATTTTCAGCTTGCACCTTTAATGTACTAACATGCATGAACTTTTGTCGATTAAGGCAACGTGAAAAGACTATGTAGAAGATAGTGAGCTTATAAAACACTCACGATATGATTTTTTTAAGCAAATTGCCCTTATTATTCTATTGTTATACCACATTAGTCTTGGTAAAAAATAGTACATCAATTGGTGTATTATATTATACCAAGCTTAGCTATACATCGATTATTCAAAAGACAAACCAAACATTGGATATAACAGTACCAAATCTAATGATTGTTTCAAAAATCCACCCAAACAAGCACTTAGTTTTTTCAGATAGTGATTGGAGAGTAAGAACAATTCAACTGGACAACAGTCGGTCAAAAAGGCAACTAAACTCCGAATTCATAACACTATGGTCAAATTTTAGTCTCCTTGGAGATATTACACTATCTAAATTGGGGAAAAAGGAAAAAAAGTTTTGACTCTCTGAGCAAAATGGGCAACCAAATGCAACTATTAGAATAGTTTGGTTAGGATGGAATAGACAAAGTTCACGAGATTAGTTATTCCATTTTTTATATAGAATAGTTGATTCTACTATTTTAATACAAAATAACTTACGAGTAACTAATATTCATAACAAAACGCGGAATTATCTCTTATCTCATCGACCAAATCACCCCGGATTTCAGTACATTTATACTGAAATCCAACTTAGCTTTATTCTTGGTCAGCGCCAACTTCAAGGGAGTTGAAAGAGGATATCATAGTACTAACACTTAAGGTTAATAACATCTAGAAGTTCTTGTCTAGTAATCTTTGAATTTTCATCCCTTTTGTCAGTGAGCAATAAACCAAAAAAATAACAACTGCATATATAAGAGAAATCATGTGGCACTCGTCTCATCTACTGATATATCCAATAGACAGAGAAAGGACGCGGAATGAGAGGTTTGAATATATATTCTTGTAATTTTTTTTTGTCCCACAAAAAATCAGAGTTTTCAAATTTTGAATCTCTGACTTAAAAGACAATTACTTTTATAATCGTGGTAGTGACTAACTTGTGCACACCTCGATCAATTTTACTTCACATCAATATAAATGATAAATACCAAAGACTTCAAATCATACCGATGATGGACCTGACTCTGATACCATGATAAATGGACCTTGGGCCTAAGTCAATCCCAAAAGCTAGCTTATGAGATGAGGATTGCCCAAGACCATATAAGGAGACCAAAGACTTCAAATCATACCGCCCAAGACCATATAAGGAGACCAAATACTTTAAATCTCATCGACGTGGGACAACTCAACACATCCCCTCACGCCCAGGCCTGCACTCTGGATCGTGGACAACATAAATGGGGGCCCAACATCGATAACAATAATTGCGATGGACCTGACTCTGATACCATGATAAATGGACTTTGGGCCTAATTCAATCCCAAAAGCTGACTTATTAGAAGAAAATTGCTCAAGACCATATAAAGAGACCAAAGACCTTAAATTCCACGGATGTAGGACAACTTAACAATAAATATCAAATAACTTTGTCCACTCAAGTTTTGACAAATTTCAAGAAATCACTGTATTTTTGCCGGCGTTAATATTTGAGCCCGAGACATTATGATTATTAACCTACGTTAACAACCATTAGACCATGCCATTGGGTGCACAATCTTTTGCTTATTGAAAACTCAATCATTAACGTCAAAATGGCCAAATCATCTAGAGATACAAATGGACCCATTTTTGTGGTTTGAATTGGTCAGATAATGGACCTGTTTTTTTTATTTCTAGAATTTCAGCGTTAAGGAAACAATACCTCGTGCAAATATGATGTATGAGAGAGAAATAAGAGTTGAGTCAGATTCCAAACACATTAAAAAAACATTAAGTCGTTTTAGTAAACGCATTGTCTCCTAATCACTCTTACTTGCACTGTTATAGATTCAACTCATTTGGTCAACATTACTATAAGTAACATGATTGTAATAGAATTAGAGTTGTTCTTTTGGTAATTAATAAAATTAGAGATGTTAATGATCGGAGATTTTTGCATCTATATTCGGTTTTGGGGTCACAATTGAATTGATACCCACTTTTGCAAAAAAATTTGCAAGTGTATCCACTTTACGATCAACTTCAGACTTATTGAGCAAAAATTGCACTTCAAATGCACTTGAGGCCAAATAGGTGCACCCAATGATTTTATGCACTTAAGGCTAATAAGTCTGAAGTGAAAAATTACACTTCAGATGCACTTAAGGCCAAAAAGTCTGAACTGCAACAATATTTTCATTCACTTAAGGCCAATAAATCTGAAGTGAAAATTTGCACTTCAGATGCACTTAAGGCGAAATAGGTCTGAAGTGTAACCAATAGTTTCATGCATTTAAGGCCAATAAGTCTGAAGTGAAAAATTACACTTCAGATGCACTTAAGGCTAAAAGGTCTGAAGTACAACAAACGTTTTGCTACACTTAAGGCCAATAAGTCTGAAATGAAAAATTACACTTCAAATGCGTTTAAGACCAAAAGGTCTGAAGTGCAACAAACGTTTTGTTATACTTAAGGCCAATAAGGCTAAAGTGAAAAATTGCACTTCAGATGCACTTGAGGCCACAAGGTCTGAAGTGCAACAAACGTTTTGCTACACTTAAGGCGGATAAGTCTGAAGTGAAAAACTGCACTTCAGATGCATTTAAAGCCAAAAGGTCTAATTGCAACCAATGTTTTTATGCACTTAAGGCCAAATAGGCCTGAAGTGCAAATTGCCCAGAAACAAAAATTTGTTCTTCAAATTATAACATTTCAATATACGATTTAATACCTAAATCTACTCCAAATAGCTCAAATTTGAAATATAACCTCTAAATATCATCAGGAACAAACCCTAATCATCAATTTGTCAAAACAATAATAAATCTAATAAACCCATTTGGCAATTAAGAAAAAGAAAAAGAAGAAGAAGAAGAAACACTAAGCAATAGTAAAAAATAAAGCGTCATAACAACTCACCATTATAAAACATCATAAACTACATTTAAAATATGTTCACAACAACAATATAAAATAACTGTCACCCGAAGAAGAAGATGGAGATGGAGGAGGAGGAGGAGGGAAGAAGAAGAAGAAGAAAACGAGGAGGAGAAGAGGATGAGAAAGAGGCCTGAAGTTGTTTAAAAAATAGGTATAAATTAAAACTTTTTTACAAAATAGGTATAAGATTAAATGGGGGCAACGAAATAAAACGCTTTTTACTTAATGATCGAGGACCCAGAAGGCCTTTGAATAGCGTATTGCAGGATTTTTGTTCTCACTGAAAGTCATAGACCTAGTGCTCATGTTCTCTAATTATTCGTACCGGTAAAAATTTATTCGGTGTTTATATCAAACCAAATAATTTATTATAAAAATTATACATTACTGTTCAATACATGTTATTTAACTATGGTTAAGTGTTAAATATGTGAAAGACTATCTTTATTCATTGTTTTAGTGTAAATTTATAGATTTTTAGGGTCTATCCTATAAGTTTGTTTTCTCTTTGGGGCTTTCCCGAGGTATATCAAACTCTTAGGGTGCAGCTTTTTTCCTGATCAGCATAAATGCGGGATGTTTTGTGTAATAAATTGTCCGGCTTTCTCGGGCTATATGTCGCCATTGCTAATCACTATCCTTTCTAGTTCATATATCTGATACTCTAATATTCGAAATTATCTTTAAAGTCATATTTTTTTGTTTGTAATGGAAAAGTCACTTAATTATGCACATAGCACTTAGAAGGCCACTCAACCAGTTTCTCAAACTTTTGATTGTCAAATACCTATATTACCCTCTAAGTTATCAACTTTATCTTCTTCTTCTTCTTCTTCTTTTTTTTTTTATAACTTTTTAATATTAAGACTTTTCTCTTTTTAATCAACATTATGGAGTTATCTATAGAACAAATAAATTCTATTTAAAAATAAAAATAAAATTATTTTCTAGCATATATAATGTCAGAATAATAATTTAATTGAGCATAATTATCAAACATATATAAATTTTATAGTACGTGCATGAAATATATATTTTAAAACTATTATTTTCTTTCATTCCCAATTGTGTAAATAAATTTTTGAGTATTATTTGTTAATATCAAAATCATTATTACGAACAAATCGTTCTAATTAAATTTCTACTACGCTCAATATTTTATTATTTCAACATTATATATGGTTAAATACTTTTTTAATTTTTTTAATTTTTAAATAAAATTTATTTATTCTAAGGTAAATCTATAATATAAATTACAAAGAGAAAAAACTTATAATAGTAAAAACTTAAAAAAAATAAAAGAAGATAAAAGTTGATAATTTAGAGGGTAAAAATAGGTATTTGGAGATCAAAAATTTAAGAAATTTGGTTGAGTGAACTTCTGAGTGCTATAGACATAGTTAAGTGATTTTGGTGTTACAAACCAAATAAAGATGACTTTAGTAGATAATTCGGATAATTGAGTGACCATTTGAGTGATGAACTCTCATATATCCTGTGTGGATTAGATTGGTTGATCGATATACCAACCACGGTGGTGCATTACTATTAGAACAATATCAATTTTTTTTTTTTTAAACCCTTCCCAAATTAGGAGGATCTAGTGTTTCCACACTTCCCCTCTAGGGTGACTCGAACTCAGGACCTAACGGTCGTAGGTGGAGGTGCTTTTACCAACTGAGCAAGCCTCACTTGTCATATCAATTTAGATTACAAGACGAGTAACATTACATATGGGAGGTAACATAAACAGTATTAGGCAAGCTAGGCGCGGCGAGCTATAATTAAGGAAGCTGCTGATGAGAAAAATCGATCACAGGTCTCCCATATGGGAACCACTCACCCAACTAACTCAGCCATCTCATATCTCCTAATTCATTTTACTCTTAATAGTAATTCATCTTACAATAATGTATTGTCTCATAAAATACTAACATGACACCATTTTCCTACTTAGCAGTTGAAGATACTACCTCTCTCTACAAAAACAGTGGAATCCAGTGGCATAACTCATCTATTTTATGTGAACGCGGAGATAAAGAAAGAAAGAAAGAAGAATGAAAGATTGGAGAAAGTGATCTATTTGTTGTTACTGGTTTTTTTTGTTTTTTTGTGTTTTTTTTT